>OMLP01020045.1:0-22623 GCA_900302685.1 Spondyliosoma cantharus
ATTTGAAACTTAGTTATGCTATAGCACCAACCAGTAACTACTTTCTCAAATACATTTGAAAGACAGCAATATGAAGATGTGAAGGTTTTATCGTTTTTATTGCAAATATACAATATGGATATGATTAAAATCATCCTTTGGATTAATTTTACTGATCACACTTATCTATTGGTTTCATTTGAGCGTTTCAGTGTAAATGGTGTTACAGCTGCTCTTACATGCTCTAACATGGAAGACTCACAAATATTTGGGTTCTATTGGGGACGTGACACAAACTCAAAGCCAACATTTTTGCTTTATTTGAGTATCTTTGCTTTATTCATTCATTTTTGTACAAATACATTCTCCTGTTTTGACATAATTATTCTCTTTTGACCTGACACTAGTAATTTGATATGCACTGTGTTTCACAACATGCATTTCATAGCCTCAATTCAGATGATGATCACAAGAGGACACCCTCCACACCGATCACATCAGAGGCAAGTTTGTCCAGTCAGTCATGGACCAATTTCCACATATACACAGCCTGTTCAGTCCTGGTCAGACCTCAGTGTGGAACTGAAGTGTGTGGTCCTTCATCTTTTTCTTGTAGTCTTCCTCAAACTCCTCATTCTGGGCCACAGTGAAATGGTTCTTCCAGTCACCGACCTTCCCTGCAGAACCACAGGGAATCAGTCATTTTAGCTAAAAGTGGAGATCTGTTTTTTTCTTTCTTGTCACACACATTCAGTTTATATATTTGGTTACCTTTTCTCATGAAAGGAGAAATTTTGAAATCCATGCCACTGAACATTGAATAGTTGACCATGTCGTTCTTTTTCATGTTGTCAAACTGCGCTCCATATATGATTTGTTTCTTCTCCTCGGCCGAAGGAGACAAACCAAGAAAGGAGCAGAGTTTGTCCAGTTCCCGTCCAGTGTCCTGCAATGATCAGATATCATTATTGTTTTACAATCAGCTGGAGGAGAACCTTAAAAAAGTAGGCCGACTTGGAAAAAAACTCACAAAAACAACTGAAATACCTCGATCATGTCTTCATAGAACATGTAATGGAGTTTTGAGTAGGTCTGTTTCTTCTTCCACCAGTTGTTCACATGGTCATACCAGGGTCCAAACAGTACTAAAGCAACAGAACAATACATGAAAGCACATCAGGAAAAGCCTGTTCTAATATAAACAACTCTATCATTATTGTATTTCGTACATACCCTTTCCCTCCATGAATTTGTGAAAGTAGCTGTTCCAGTCTCCAGGGTCTGGCTGGGTCAAAGTCATGCGATCCATGTGAAAATATGAGACCATGTTGTCTTTGGCATTGCGGGCCACGTAGACTATCTACAGAAGAAGAAAATGATTGCTTAATATACAATTATAACAATACATGAGACAACATATACTTTAAAACACCTAAGGTGCATACATGGGTATTTCTTAAACAGCTTTTTCTTTGTCTTTGCCTTTTGTCCACATTGTTCCTTATTTGTCACTCCCCTATCATGTGACCCTTTTCTGGACAAGAGACACAGAACATCAGCCTTAAATACAACTGGTTACTTTAACAGGCATTGTTGACCTTGTTGTCTATATTAGCATCCACTGCGCAATTAAATTCTGCGTTTATATTTCTATTGCTGCCTAAATGTGCAGGAGGCAAGCTGTTATTTGAGTAGGCTGGTTCAGTCCATGTGTCCAGTGTTATCTCTACACTGAGCTCCGGTTTTGGGTGAGGCAATCTAAAAGAACCACTGCCAGGTTGGATCATTTTATCAATGAGTGTGTGGTTCCTGAGGAATGGCAAGAAAACTTGAATGTCGAGATCGCCCCAGATCAACCTCAGAGAACCCAGCTTCGATGTATAAACACTGACCTTGCAGTTTTGTTCCCAAAACGACTTTGGCACCAACTGGCTTGGAAGATGAGTTTTAATCAGTCGTGGAGAGGTGGCGAGGTTCTCCGCCAGGTCAACTCCTAAATGAACAGGTAAAGATGGAGTCAAAACCCTGATCTTGTAAAGTGCTGAGGCAGTTTTGTATTTATTGACTGCCACAGTGTGATAAACATAATTTAGTTAGAAACATGATACTCATAAAAAAAAAAACAGATGGACGTCTCAGAGACAATGCCACAGTTCACTGAAGTTTGAGTAAAAGGTAAAACATCCCTGCATAATATACTGAAGGTATATAAGGTAAATAAGATAACATTTTTCGAAATAAATTGCATGTTTGACCATCTGTTCAACCTGAATCCATAGCCGGGTAGGTGATCTCCAAGAAAGGCACTCTTTCATAGATTGGGATGGATGTCTGACGCTCTGGAGCTGTTTTACCAAAATACAGCTGGTCCAGGATCACAGACACCCACGTGGTTCCTAAAACAAAAAACACAGAGCGATGACGGTCATATAAACCCTTAACCCTTAATCTTTTATGCAATAAATCATTAGCCAGCTACTCAGATGCACTGACCTGCCTTTGGGTATGTTGCGATAAGTAAATCATCTGGCCTGGCCTGAAAGTTTTGAATGTTCTCCCAGTTTTCGGTGAAGTATTTGGTCATTGGGACTCCGTGGAAATCAAAGAGTACTGATCGAGTGAACTCCATCTATAAAAAAAAAAAAGAAAAGAAAAGAAAAGAATCAAAACACACTTGAGGGTGAGAATAAAAAAAACTCAAGCAACAGAATACAAAAAACATTGATCTCTGTCAGTTTGCAGACATTGAAGACAGTCATCTTAAAAAAAGGAGAGACACGACAAATTCAAAGCTTTTGCAAGGGCTGCACAATACCTCAGCCTGTGCTCAGTTGTTCAACATTTCATGTTTAACAAGCAGTGAACCATGCTTTGAAAGATAAGCGGACTGTTGCTTTAAAGACAGAAAAATTAATAGAAAATACCTTCTTCGGATCATCAGACATTCTGACCGCTGCTGGTTTCTTCTCTGTATCTACAACTTTTCTCCAGGAAGATAAGCAATCGAACTTCATAACTCCCTCCTCTCATTGCGCAACGTCTTCCTTTTTTGGTCGCATAGTCCAAGCTGTGATGTGAAAGTCCAGCCCCTTCCTGACAGTTTCAGATTTCCAGGGCTTTAACCTTTTCATCAGCCCATATAATCCTTAAAACAGGTTTTACTACATCCATACCCTGGTCTGTTATTTTTAACAATTTCAAAGGGAGAATGGTCTTTAAGTGATTTCAAAAGCTTTGGACTTGAACATACTGTGTGCACTTAAAGCAATGTCAGCCACTCTAAATAGTGTGAATGTGAATATATGCCATTTCTTTCAACATAAAACATTTTTGTCTGTTTTTTCTACAGCTCTCTTCTGGAAAATTAACAATCAGTATTTCTGTGGTAACCTGGAGAACTTCCCCTTCCCCTGTTTGTTTTAATTAACAACAATCCTCATGCAAGTGTTTGCCCAAAGTCAATATACAGTGGTGAATATGTTGTAACCCTTTAGTGACCTAACATTAATTTGAGGAAAAAGATTTATTGTTTGGCACGCCAGAATTTAAAAAACTAAGTTGGATTTTTGCCATGCAGAGCATTGTTCACCATCAGCTGCAATGCATCAGAGATTTTTAAAGAAGCAAAGCAACTTTAAAATACCGTATTACATTTTCTGTAACCGAGCATTACATAATTAATAATGCAGTAAAGCAAAGCACACTCAACCTTTAAAGAGATTAATTTAGAGACATACCTTCTTTGGATCAGCAGACTTCGATGATTTCTGTGCTCACCTTGTAACAACTGTTGAATTAACTGGTAAGAGGTCAGAAGATCAGGAAAACAAAATCCGTCGACGAGATGACAAAAGGCGAGATCCTGGAAAACTTAGCAACGATCAGAAACATTGGAAAACTGGTCACTAGGGAAATAAAGGAATGCCTGGCACTGCGTTGAAGAGAACAAGCAGATTAAATAGACGAGGGTGGGCAGTACAATGAGGGACAGGTAAAACAAATTTGAGCGTGGTAGACAATTGCATGGACGGCAAACACAAGGGCAGGAAGTGAGGTATCTTAAAGAGAGAGGAGGAAGAAGAATTCATAATAAAACAGGCACGAATAAATCAATAAATATTAAATAACTTCACCTAGTTTGGCAGAGCATGCCCATCTACCATTTATTTATAATGAAGGGAATGGCCGGTTTGAGTTACAGCTAACTGAGCTGTCTTCTTGGCTTCAGCTAAGCTAATTGCGTCCCACAGCTTCTGGAGGCATAAGAGCACAGAGTCACTAGGCTGTGACATAGTAGGTTTCTGAAGAGCCAGAACAAAGCTCAAAGTGGATGGTAGTGGCCAGTCCGGAATAGCATATAAAAATATCAGTATCAAAAATGATAATCAGAAATGTGCAAAGCGGTGGATCGTGTTAATTAGGCTTTAGTTAGTTAAGCCCACCTAGCTGGGAGCTACCAAGCAAGCTAGGCTAACAAGCTATCCATGTTTGTTATTTGCATGAGTTTGAGCACAAAAAATGAACTCTCTCTCTCTATCTCTCTCTCTTGCTCTCCTTGACTTCAAGTGTTTATTCCTCCAGAAGCTCTGGGATTTGCCGGAGATTACAAGCTCCAGCAGCTGTCAGCTGGTTGATGCTTACAGGGTCGCTCATGAATCCCCAACACCAACATCTGTCCCTCCATTCCAGTCTTTTTGTCCAATTAACCATACAGGAAGTTGTATTATATGTCCAGTATTTGCATTCAACATTTTCCAAAAGTTGCCAACACCACAAACATGGCCAAGCTTTGAAGATCAATGACTCCAATTGGCTTAGGTGAAGCCAAGAAGAACAGCTCAGTTAGCTGTCACTCAATGTGTGTTGCATTTGGGTCATCACATGTTTACCACAGAGCGTAACACTGAACATGGCACTGCAGTTACTGCAAACTGTTGTTTCGAAGATTACACAGCAATTTATTTCCAAGCTATTTATACATGATTTCTTATCTCTAAGGCCAGGTAGGAATAATAATCAAATAACTGTTTCAGCACTAGTTTATCATAATGGTAGTATTTGTAAGTACACACAACAACCTGATCAAACAGGTTGACTTGAAAAAAGAAAACACAATGACTAAAACTTGACTGAAACATTTTAAATTTTCCTATGCTAAAAATATGAAGGATAAAAATGACTGAATCTAGACTGCCTCGAGACTAAAACTACGATAAAAATCTAAAACGGCAGCCATTATCAGTGCAAGCAGAAGGAAAGTATTAAGTGCAAAATGACATAATCTTTTGTTTTTACCTGTTTATCAATAATGACTCACACACAGACAAGGACGACATGAACAAGATGAAAAAAAATATTTTGTTTTATTGAAAATATACAATATGGATATGAATGAAACCCTTTGGATTATTTTTACTGATCACACTAATACCTCAGTGCAGCGGCCCTGGGTTCGACTCCCGGCCTGGGGCCCTTTGCTGAGTGTCACTCCCCATCTCTCTCAACCTGTTTCCTGTCATTTCTTCAACTGGCCTGCCAATAAAGACAAAAGGCCAAAAAAATATACTTAATTTTTTTTTTTAAATAAGACACACTCCACACATCTGTTGTCACACCAGAGGCAACTATAACTTGATTTTCTTACAGAAATGCCGCAGTTCCAGTCAGTCGTGGACCAAGCTCCACTTATACACAGCTTGTTCAGACCTCAGTGCGGAACTGAAGTGTGTGGTCCTTCATCTTGTTCTTGTAGTCTTCATCAAACTCCTCATTCTGGGCCACAGTGAAATGGTTCTTCCAGTCACCGACCTTCCCTGCAGAACCACAGAGAATCAGTCATTTTAGCTAAAAGTGGAGATCTGTTTGTTATTTTTTTTCCTTTTTTCTTTCTTGTCACACATATTCAGTTATGTATCAGTTTACCTTTTCTCATGAAAGGAGAAATCTTGAAATCCATAACTGTAACTGTAGAATAATTGGCCATTTTGTTCTTCTTCATGTTGTCAAACTGCACTCCACCTGTGATTTGTTTCTTCTCCTCGGCCGAAGGAGACAAACCAAGAAAGGAGCAGAGTTTGTCTATTTCCCGTCCAGTGTCCTGGAAACAAAATGGTTGGATGTCATCCTTGTATTATATCGTGTTGACTCAATAGAAAAACACCCACAAAAATAACTGAACTACCTCAATCATGTCTTCGTAGAACATGTAATGGATGTTTGAGTAGGTCTGTCTCTTCTTCCACCAGTTGTTCACATGGTCATACCAGGATCCAAACACCACTGAAGTAGCAGAATCATACATGAAATCCGTCAGTATAAATCTGTAGCTCTCAGTTCCAATAATAGCTCTGTATTTCATACATACTTTTTCCCTCCATGAACCTGTGAAAGAAGCTGTTCCAGTCTCCAGGTTCTGGCTGGACCATATTCATGCGATCAAAGTGAAAATACGAGACCATGTTGTCTTTGGCATTGCGGGCCACGTAGACCATCTACAGAAGAAGAAAACAAATAATACAAAGTATAAAATAAAAATGACGTAGTATCAGGAGCGAGAAGGTCAGAGGAAGTTGATGGATGGGTCAAACAGACACAGGACTTTCACCCAGGAGATCAGTAATTGTGCCCTTTATTTGAACCCAAATCATGATCAAGTCCTAAACTTTACGAACTAGTTTTATTGCCCAAACCTAACAAAGTACTTTTGTTGCCTTTTAACATACAACACATGGGTGCAGATCCTGGGGGGGGGGACATGTCCCCAACTTCTGAAAAACATGAATTGTCCCCCCCAATAAAAATACCTTAAATTATTCAAAATAGAACAAATGTGTTTTCAGACTTCACATTCTTCAAATTTTAGATTCACATCTAAAAAGAAATGATTGAAATGCTGGAGCAAATAATGTTTGACAAATATATTTCTGACTCCACATTCCATCATATCATATATCATATTTTGATATT
This sequence comes from Spondyliosoma cantharus, assembly GCA_900302685.1. Taxonomy (NCBI): domain Eukaryota; kingdom Metazoa; phylum Chordata; class Actinopteri; order Spariformes; family Sparidae; genus Spondyliosoma; species Spondyliosoma cantharus. The sequence goes on from OMLP01020045.1 coordinate 6,946, forward strand.
CATCCATATCAATTAATCATGCATAAAGTCCCATACACTGGGAGAAAAGGAAGATGGTGAGAAGAATTGGGGATCTGGGAGGGTTGGAGGGAGGCTAAAGATAAGAACATGAGTAGACATTACATGCCCAAGACCCTTAAAATTATGATTTACTAATATAACAGTTAAGTAAGCAGTGATACGTGCTGTTGGCTGTTTAGGACAAATAAACAAGACAGGTAAGCACAATAAATGATTCCCTGTGCAGTCCTTTTCGAAAGATATGGCGAGCCTTTACGAAGTCGTGATTTATGGTGGCATGGTATGAGTTGCGGACGGGCAAAAAAAATAATCACTTTTGTGTCCCCCCGCCCAATCCTGACATTGGATCTGCACCTTCCACGTGCACTTACCAGGTTTTAATGTGCACAGGTTTTTGAAATACATATAAAAGCCATATTCGTGCTCTATTTTAGCATCTTGTGATCATGCACTGATATCAAGCAAATGACACACAAACCACTGACCTTGCAGTTTTGCTCCCAAAAGGACTTTGGCACGAACTGAACTGGAAAATGAGTTTTAATGATCCGAGGAGTGGTGGGGAGATTCTCCGCCTGGTCAATGCCTACATGAACAATTCAAGAGGAAAAGATAAGGTTGCAGGTAGAGCACTCATGCTCTGACATGCTTTAGTAGTGTCGTCTACTGTCCTGTTAGGGACAGACATCGTGGTAGATAAGATTCATTTAAAGTTTGAGAAAAAGGCAGAAGATCGCCACACATAAAAACTGAATGTCCATATATGATGTGTTTGTCTGCTTCGTGAAATATGGTGTGTAAATTTGTTTATCTCTTCAACCTGATTCCATTTGCGGGACGGAGATCTCCAGGAAAGGCACTCTGTCATAGATTGGGATGGATGTCTGACGCTCTGACGTTTTACCAAAATACAGCAGGTCAAGAATTAAGGAGCCCCATGTGGTTCCTAAAAGAAACAGAGGGGGGGGAAATACCACAGTGATATAACAATACAACGAATAACAATTACCCGTGGTTGTGCTGTGTGTGGAAGGACAGCGGCAATGAGGGATCAGCACCAGGAGGCTGGTATGTGAACTCAAACCCTTTATGCACGTTCCTGATTTCATCACCTCTCACCTCCATACTTTTATCTTTTATGAGCTATAAAGCATTCACAAAGACTTTTTCCATGTGTACTGACCTGCTTTGGGGTATGTTGCAATGAGTATATCATCTGGCCTGGCCTGAAAGTTCTGAACCTTCTCCCAGGTGTCTGTGAAATAGTGGACCATTGTGACCCCATGGAAATCAAACATTTCCGGTCGGGTTAAATCCATCTTCTTTTTGACACAAACACACAAAACACATGATCATTGTGTGAGAGAAATACTATGATAATGATACTAACTTTGTTCCTAAAGCACCTTTTAAAAAAAAAAGTATAAACAGTAAAAACAGGCAAATACCTCCCCAAAAAGCAATGCAGATAAAAAGATAACTAAAGGAAACAAAATCAGTAGAGGACAATAAGAACAGAGCATCAAATGACATTGGATAATGAACAGTAAACACAAGAAAACATGATAAATAAGCTGACTATAAACATATAAAGGCAATATAAAGGATGGTAAGAGGACACCACAAAGACAAATTAGAAACAGATAAAGGATAGAAAGTCCAACATCACTGAAAAGGGGTGTATTCCCACTGCAGCTCTGTAAAAGTAGGTTTTTAAGAAGTGATTTAAAGGAAGTTTAATGTGTGTTCAAGTGTGAGAGTAACCAAACTAAAGAGTGCAAACATTATTCACTGTCAGCTGCAGACAGTGAAGTCAGATTCTTGCAGTTATCTTCAAAGAAGAAGAGAAACAACCAAGTCATCACTTTGGCTTGCACACTAAGTCCCTCAGTCCATTCTCATTCGCTCATGTTTTACAGTTAATGAACCCTGCTTTACAGTCCAGCACAGTGTAGATTTAAAGAGAGATCTTTTTAGAGACATACCATCCATGGATCAGACATTCTGACTGCTGCTGGTTTCTCCGCTGTAATTCTGACACTTTTTCAACCGTGATCTTTCCCAGACAGGCTAACAGCTCTCCTTCCTCTCTCCACTCATTACATAACGCTGTCTCCCTGTTATTGGAGCCAGGGTCCTGAATATGGTATGAAAGTCTAGCTCCTCCCTGTCCTCCCACAGCTTTCACCCTTTGTTGCCCTCCCCCAGTCAACTCTGCATCTTGATAGTTGTGGATAGGTGTGGACACCTGGGGACATCTTGGGGTTTGAGCTTTTATAAATCTCTGTCTTTGTTTGCCCTGCAGGTGAGTGATTACAGTGATTTTACAGCCCCACTGTTATCTCGGTCACACAAGTCCTCACAGTAGTCTATCCACTCTATTTGCCTTCCTCCACAGGCACACAAAGGAAAAAAACAAAAGCACAACTCCTCTCCTTAAAAATGAATTGCAGTCTTCACCCTCTCCCTTTTGATATGTTCTCAATAAAAGAAAATCTGTTGGAGACAATATAAGCCCAGTATTCATGTCGCTGCATGTCATGTTTGGTGTAATCTGACTGCCACGGTCCACTCAAAGCCTGTCGTCGCCACTTAACTAGCTCCATTTGTTTTAGAAATGTATTGAACTGAGTGGTTGAGCGAACTAACTGAGCGAACTAACGCGCTTTCTAAGATGTCCTTCACAATTGTCCTACCCTAGCCTGAGCAAAGAGCAAATACTAAGCTATATAACTAGTCATTATCCTGTGTCCTGTGTTTTTTACTCTGCATGCCATGCCCTGCCCACTTTAATTATGTATTTCCATTTTCTGGTACTTTCGATTTCCACACCATTACATTTTACAATGTACTGTAATGCTGCATCAGAGACAGATGACTGCATGTTTAAACTAACTTATTTAAACTTTTTTTTTTTTTAAATGTTGATTCAAATAATTGAAAAAATGCTCAAATAATAATTAGCAGTTATTAAACATATGCATAATTTACTTTTTTACTGTAATTTGATGTACATTTTTTTTTTCTTAGACAAATACTTTCCCAACTCCATCCCCACCAAAGAGGTCTGCTGCTACCCCAACAACAAATCCTGGGTTACCAGCGACCTAAACGGCCCTACTCAATGAGGAAAGGAGGGACCGAGCAGAGCTCAAGCGTGTTCAAAGAGAACTCAAACACAGGAGCAGCTGAGGGAAATGAACAAGAGAAAGAGAACAGCAGAGAAAACTGTTGTTTTTTTTCAACTCGAAATTTTATCACTTTTCCTAAAGTGACCCCAACGTTAGAAAAAGGGAAATATTGCCTTTATTCATATTTCCATTGAAGCTGTACACCACGTGGGTACAAAGATTGTCTTTGGGTCATTTTTGATCCGGTAGTTATAACCACAGTCACAGAGTCAGTTACAGACTACAAAAACACAGAAACACAGAGAGAGAGACAGACAGACACAACATATGTGGCTGAAAGGTTGTTTCTCCATCAAAATGACTTCACTCTTGGTGGTTATATTTGACAGATTACAACCAATCCAGTCCTTTTCACCAGTTGAAATACCTTTAAAGGTCCCATATTATGAAAAACATGTTTTCTCTGGTCTCTACATGTTTAAACTGGTCCTTCCTGAGCCTGCCAACTCCCAGAATGAGGAAAACAAGCGCTTCCTGCATGGTCTCTGCAGCCCACCCACTGGTAAAACGGCGCTCCTGCAGGCTGTTCAGATTCAGCCCAATCCAGTCCTCTTTTTTCCTAATTTATCTAATTAAATTCTACAAGTGGCCAGCAGAGGGCAGCAAGGCGCATGCGTCCAGTCTGCCCGAAATTCATCAGTAGAAGAAGAAGAAGGAAAAAACGTATACAACAAAGATGGCGTCTCCCGGCGAGGTAACGGTGAAGGATTCACACGTGGGGGAAAAGAAGAAGGTAACTACGAATAAAGAAGTAGTAAGAGGACGTCACTGTAACCGTGTCAAACGTTTGATATAATCAGCTAAGGCAGACTAGCTCAGTACTTTTCAAACTGACAGAAACTACGTAACATTGGCTGATTAGTTGCTAGCACCGGGCAGCTAACGCAAGTAGTGCTGGTGTGCAGTTGGCTAATACTCAAAATAATGCACTGAACCCTCATGTTTCCTCCTGCTAACTTGCCAGTGTTTTCTAATTTTTAACAGCCTCCAGCCCGTTACTGGCCCGAGCAACAGAAGGAGGGGAACGATGACAACAAAGTGGGAAAAGACGAAGGACATGCTGAACAGGCTGTGGAAAAAGAGGAGCAAAAGACACAGAAAACGACGAAAAGAAAGCAAGAAGGGGGTGAAAGAGATGGAAAGAAGTTCATATCAGGGGTAAGGCTATGTGTGACCGACTGAAGGTGTCACTCTCATCAGAGAAGTGGGAACTCGTGCTGAATATCACAGGGAATATGATTACATACCTGACATGTCATAGTCCTTAAGGTGTTTATTTAGTTTTTCTTAAGATTGTATAAATCGTTATCTTTCACACTTCCTGACAATATACAATATTATGTTTTTTGTTTTTTTTTAATACTGCTGCCCTATTCAATCCAAATGGAATTAGTGTAATAGTTTAATTAAAATTTCCCCAAACTCCAACCTGACATATTTTAGATTGCTTGAAATCGTTCTGTGATGATTCTACCTCAAAATGAAAGTTCAGTCGTCATCTTCTCGCCCTCATTCCGTTGGAAAGTTGGAGGAAGTTTCGTAATCCTCAAAACATTTCTGGAGCTTCACGGCAAACATTTTTGCAGCATTCTCCTAAGCAACCGAAGTAGATGGGGACTTGTTTTAAAACATTAAAGAAACAGTTGAACCCTTCAACATTGAATGCCTCCATGTAGTTTGTCCGACGCAATGCAAGCCCCCCCCGGAAGCCACGAGATCCCAGATTGATTTGAAAAACCTTTAATTGCATCCTTGATTTGCATTTGAGCTTGTCCACCCACCTCAGGCCGAGCCTCCAGGAAGAGGGCAATGCCTTGAAGTTCATTTTCATAGTGGCCAAACCTTAGCTAGCATTAAACTTCCAACATTTCCTCGGGATGAATAAAGCACCTATCTACCTAAACTTGCATCATGAAAGAAGCAGCTCTAAAATGGTGGATACATTTTTTGTGAGCGTCACAACCCCAGTCAAATGAATTCTTTCCCTGTTGAAATTTGAGCCTGATTACATTTGAAAAGGCTACAAGAGCTACACAATTGATTATTTTTATTCCCATTCAAGTTAGCCAGGCACTAAACAAGAAGTTAGCCAGCTCAGTTGATGTAAGTCTCCAGTGCGCATGCTCTTTTGGCCCCACAATGCAAAAAAACTGGGTAATTTTATATCTGGGAAATGTTTTAGCTCCATCCAACACTGAGCAGCTTTCATAAGAATATGAATGTGGGACGCTTTTGGCTTAGCAGCTACATTGAAGATTTAGGCTTGAAAAAGCATGCAAATAACATCTTTTCAAATCAATTTCGGACTCTTGACGAAGTAAATCTAATATATTTCTTCTGCTTATTGTTCCTATTCTCTCAGAAAACGGACCCTTTCCCTGGGCCTGCTCGTATTCCAGAGGACAGGATAAATAAGTTCAAGAGGAAAGATAAAACTAAAAAGGTAAGCACCCCAATTTAACTTATTAAAAATCTACCTAGTGAGTAAGTGGGGTTAGCTGTTGCCACCAGCCAACAAGTCATTAATGTATTGTTCTTTCCCAGCCTCGTGGAAGTCATTACAAGCTGAAAGACATGATAAGTCGCTCAGAAAAAGCATCAGAAATGGCCCAGAAACAAGCTGCCCGGTTCGACCTCCTACTCCCAGAGGATGCAGGGTACATTTTCTCTTTGCTTCTCTGTGTCACACTGCATAATGTGATGGAGATTAAACTGTGAAAAATGTCACTTTAAGCCCTTCCCTCAAAGCCTGGTTGTGACATTTTTCCCTCCAATGTCAGGTTTCTAGAAGGAGATGAAGATGAGGACACATGTACGATCTCTCAGGATGATATTGCAGATGCTGTGGACATAACAGCTGGGTCAAAGGTGGGACACTGACTGGACACTTCACTTCAGACATTTAAGTGATGGGGCCTTTGCAAAATATTGATTTAAAAACTGCAACTTACTTTATACTTTAAGTAAGGATGACAAAATTGATTATGGCAAAATAAAATGATTACATTATATTTAATGATGTTTGGATTACATTCAAATTGAATTTAAGAGTACCTTTATTGATAATGCTCCAGGTGTCCTGTTGTTGGTCAGATTATTTGCCTTTTATAAATACATTTTCTCTCTCTCATTTCCTCCTCAGTATTTTAATCTGAAACTGTCACAGTTTGGGCCGTATCGAGTGGATTATAGCAAGACTGGACGGTCAGTATCACACTCTAATGCTGTTCATTCCAAGTTCAGCTTGATCTGTCAACTCTTTACAGACAGAAACTTTACAGACAAATATTACAATATTTAAATTAACATAGAATAAACCATTAGAATAGGCAATAAATTAGAAGAGAGTATTTAAAGGTGGTACAAACGGAAGTGAATATAATGGAACTCAGGGTCTCGCGACTTCAAAATATTTTAGATAACTGTGATACTAAAAGGAGTGAAATATTAATGTTAACAGTTTGTTCTCTTCACTTCAGTCACCTGGTGCTTGGTGGGAGGAGAGGCCATGTTGCCTGTATAGACTGGCAGTCCAAACAGCTTATGTGTGAGATAAACGTGATGGAGTCTGTAAATGATGTGAAGTAAGTCATCAGCTTTACATAAAGCACAAAACATATTACAGGCATGCATAACAACAGCTGTTACCATAATCTGTATGAAAAAACTCAATTTCTGTCTTTTTGTAGGTGGCTCCACAGTGAGGCCATGTATGCGGTGGCTCAGAAAAAGTGGCTGTATATCTACGACTCAAATGGAATAGAGCTTCACTGCATCCGCAAATTCAATGATGTCCTGCGAATGCAGTTCCTCCCGTACCACTTCTTGCTGGCCACAGCGGTAGGTTCATTAAACCTGTTAATTTTTTTTTTTGTTAAGTGTTTTTCATCAATTATTCATGTAATTATATTTTCAAATTTGAAAGGAATCGATCCTGTCACCATAGTTGTCTCCTGAAATCAGCGAGTAGTATCTTTGAGTCACATCTCTCCCTCTGCGCCTCACAGTTTATAAACTTTTCATGTAGAGTAAAGTAAAAACAACAAATCTCAAAACAAAAGCAAACACACTGACAAATCTTCCTGTCGCTTGCATCGTCAGAGTGCTACAGGTTTCCTGCAGTACTTGGACGTGTCTGTGGGAAAGGAAGTGACAGCCATCTGCACCAAGACTGGCCGGCTTGATGTGATGTGCCAGAACCCACACAATGCCATTATCCATCTTGGCCACCACAACGGCACAGTCACCCTCTGGTCACCCAACCAGAAGGAGGCCCTCGTGAAGATGCTCTGTCACCAGGGGGCTGTTCGCTCTGTCACTGTGGACAAGACGGGCACGTGAGTCACTGAAAACAGAAGTTATTAACATTTCTTACGTAGGATAACATGGACTTCATTTAGTGGCAGAAAGCTGTGAATAGTTGTCTGCAAAATGTTACTGAATTCTTTGAGAGTGTAATAGGGTGTAACTATTCTGAAACTGAGCATGAAGCCACAATACAAACGTCAATGGTCCTGGTTCACAATTCTGGGCACCTTCCAACCCCATCCCGACCAGCTGCTACTTCTGCGTCACTAATTCATCTTTCATTTTTACTCAAAAAGAGTCATAAAACTCTTGACTTCCTGCTGTTTACTACTAAAAACTGACAATAAAGATAAAGATCCTCCCTCAAAACAGATCCTCCTCCTTATCCAAATCTTCTGGTTTTGTCACTTTGCTGACTAACAGCTGTCTGCTTCTGTTTGCTGAAAGCCTGGTTTCATGAGATTTTTTTTTTTTTTCATTCAGTTCATTTATGTGAACTGTGAATGTGTATTTTCTTATTTCTTATCACCCAAAAGCCCTGCCCCCCAAAACAAACAGGTCTGAGCCAAACCTCATTTGGAGAATTATTATACCCATAGGTAATAATGTTGTAATAATTGACACAATCTTTCTGTTTTCTCCTCTATTTGAGTTTAACACGTTGATAAACAGCTTTATGATCAAGATGAATAAAATTATATTTTCTGTTGTGAGAGCGAGCTGCACTTCCCTCAATGTCCACCAGAGAGCAATCTGTAACCCCAGTCTTCTCTCTCCTTGCAGATACATGGTGACGTCTGGCATGGATAAAAAGCTGAAGGTGTATGACATTAGAACCTTTAAGCCCTTGAAGTCCTACTTCCTGCCTGCTGGATCTTCCTGTTTGTCACTGAGCCAGAGGGGACTGCTGTCTGCAGCCACAGGGGATATTGTCCAGGTCATTATCAACTCCATACTGCTTGATTAATGATTTGTTATTGGAAACCGATCTAGTGGTTTGTTGCGAATGAACACACTTTTATCATGAGCAGCACTGACACAATATACTGAAAAACAAATATCACTGAATTGTGACAATACTCAATACAGACACACTAGTGTCTGAAGTTTACTTTTGGTTAAAAAAGGGAAGAGAGTTTAGACTTTAGTGGTCAGTGGGTTTAGATGGTATCCCTCTCAACTTCCTCAGAGTATATAAAAACAAACCGCTCACATTGTGTATGTGTGTATGAGGACTACTGCAAGCAAAATCTGTCTCTGGGTACTAATAAAGTAACTTGAGCTTGAACACACATCAAGGCGGATTTCGACGTAGCTCTGCATAGTTGTCACAGGTTGCACAAGAGAGTGGGTGTGTTCATAAACTGATAAATTATCTTTGTGTCTTTGCATGTCGTTTGCTTTATCTCAAAGTCGAGCCAGATTTCAAGGCACAGGCAAAAAAAATGCAGACAGTTTTGTGAATAGAGGCTACAAGTCCATTAACCAGGCTTATTTTTAAAGCTGAGAAATTGAGAAGATGGGAACACATTGACTTTCTGGCCCATGACTAATTTGTTGTGATTACTACATTATTACATCAGTAGTCAGTACTCATTGGTAGGACCAAGCCCATCTTCAAACGTCACTTTCATTTTTATCTCAAACTGTACAGTTTGCATGACTGTGTCTTTAACCGCTGTGACAATACCGAGATGACAATCTGTCCACAAAAAAACAGACATGTAAACAAATGGTGGTTCTGGGCTGGTGCCAGTGCTGGTTCATGGTACAGCTTTATATCCAAACAGCCCTTGCCTTTAATGCAGACACTTAACCCGCATGCACAGTAACGGGACAGCAAAACTAGTTTGACGAAATGGAATGATTTTTGATCTTATCAATTACAGCTCTGCGTTTCCTGGTATGACAAGCACAATGTAAATAAGTTATGTGGTGACTTTTTCTTGACAAAGATTGACAAAACATGTAGACACTTCGTGAAAGGAAGGTCTGCAGTCAATACCCTGAACTGACAGCAAGATCTGCTAATCTAAAAATGGAAGGTGTGAATGTGTAACTGGGTGTATTTAACCAGGGTGTTCCTGGAAAAGAGAACATTGCTCTCAGCGAACCTGCCCTCAACCTTTTTGTCTTCATGACTATGGTCTTTTGTTAAATACATGTGATGCCTGCATAAAAGTAAAATTTTAACCTCATATCACTTGATCTGCGTCTGAAAACTGTCCCTGCAGGTGTACAGGGACGTGTGGCGCTCTCCAGTGACTAAACCCTACATGGCTCACAGAGTCCCAAGAACAGTTTGGGGCCTGCACTTCTGTCCCTTTGAAGATGTACTCGGAGTCGGGCACGGTGATGGTTTCACCAGCATGCTCGTTCCAGGTCCTGCTCAGTTTCACATTATACCATATGTTTTTTGTGTATTGAAGCCGTTCCCATCTTTACCTTTTGTTTTTCTCCATTTGCATTGACAGGTGCGGGAGAGCCTAACTTTGATGGTCTGGATGCAAATCCATTCCGCAGTGCAAAGCAGAGGCAAGAGTGGGAGGTCAAAGCCCTGCTGGAGAAAATCCAGCCAGAGCTCATCAGCCTCGACCCAGCCGAGCTGGGGCAGGTTGACCGTGCCAGCTTCGCGCAAAGGCACCAAGACAGGGTCCAAGCTCTGGTCAGTGGCTGCATCTTGATTGGCACACATCTAATGTTATCTTAAGATATAGATCTTAACTTCTTGGTCATGAAAGTTTTATCTTATTTACAGCCTTTAAGTGCATTTTCTGTCTCCTCAGGGCTTTGACCCATTGGCCAAAGAAAAGTTTATTCCCAAGTATAAGACAAAAGGTCGTAGTTCTGCCGGTGGTGTTGAAAGGCGCAAGAAACAAGTGGCTTATGAGGACCAGAGGGTAAGAAATCCAGAATATAAGATACTGATGACTGATGCAGTAACTTAATGATCTTTCTGCTGCATCTGCAGTGTTGGGCTCATCTATCTTGACTTGTTTACCCCCCCAGGATGTGATCAAGAAAACTGTAGAGACCAAAATGAAGATTGAAAAAGAGAGGAAGCAGAAGGAACAGAACGCAACAGTGTTCTCTAGCCAGAGATCCGCTCTGGACAGATTCAAGAAATAGAAAAGGAGGACCCTTTGTGCAGCCCAGAACACAGTGACTTTCTGTGGGAGGGACCTCTTGCATTCATATAAAGGACACATTTTACGGGCACATTGCTCCACCGAGGGAACAAAGCATTGTTCAATTGTGCAGAAGTGCAGAAATCCTATATGTAGTCGTGTCACTCAAGTTGAGACTTGAATTCTGATTAATGAGTATTTTATCTGAATTCAATGTTGATTGCATTAGTAGGGCTGTTTAATGGCTGCAGCCTGAAGTACTCCCTGCCTGCATGAGTAATGAGGTAATGTGAGGGTCCATGGCTGGAGTGGGTGTCACCCAGAATTTGTCATTGTTGTTTTCTCTACTGATAAACAAGTTTTACACGTTTGCTCTTGTAGTAATTTCACAATACCAAAATTATGATTTCGGTACGATACCTGCCTAAAATATCTCGATACCGATACTGAAACGATACCACGGTGGAAAACTAAAACATCATCAAAAGCAATGGAATAAAATATTAGATGACAGAATGTGGTACTTGTGAAAAATTATTTATTTATTTTTATTAGGGTAGGGTTAAACACTTAAACTTAGAAAGTCAGAATAAAAATATATATTTTTGTAAAAGCTGCTGAGCTTTATTACAATTAGAAAATTGTCTGATTAGAGAACAGAGCTCCAACAGGTCTTGGCTCCCTTGGTCATTACGGATTTAAAGCATCGCTTTGTGGTGTCTCTGGGCTTGCCCTTACTGTCGGCAACGTCCGTGTGTCTGCCTTTTCAACAAGCCTAGGACAGTCCGCAGCCATGTCTGTCTCACTCTGCACTGTGACTGTCTGTCACCGTGAAACCACGTCCACTCTGGCTACAGGCAGTGAGGAAGCAGAGAGAAGCTGCACACAGACACGCTGCCCCACTGTCACACAGAGTTCATAAAGTACCGATGCTAATAAAACGTGAAAAAGTATTGTTTTTAACGGCTGGGTACCGCGGTACCTTTCTAGTATCGGTTTACCGTCCAACACTGGCTGAATGGAGTGCTTTGGAAGCTGAACTGAGTCTTTGTCAAATGTTTTGTATAAATATGTTCTCAAAATAAGTTAATGCTTTCTGAATTAAGTGTTATTTGAGATTGCGACTGAATGTAAAACATGCTCACACAATTAATATATAAAGGACTGTTGCTTAGAATTTAGGTGGGTCCATTGGCAGATCTGATATAATATTTATGTTTGTTCTCATAAGTGTAGAACAAACCACTGTATGCGATAATGAGAAACTCCAAAGCCTCTTAGCGAGGTGTTGTTTTTAATATTGGATTCAAAGATTATTTTTAATTGGCTGTTCTGCTATGTTGTCAAACCTCAGCAATGTTTTGTTTTTATTGGTTAATTGGTCCTTGGTCTAAAGAAGATTGAGAAACACTGGTGTATAATCACCCGAGATCAGGTGTTTCAATCTGCAACCTCACTACTAGATGTCATTAAATCCCACACACTGGACCTTTAATTCATTAAAGGGCTACACCAATTCGACACATTAAAGTGTGTTTACAGGACATGGCGAGTAGTACTACATAGATAGATAGATGGATAGATATACTTTATTGATCCCAAGCTGGGAAATTAAAGTGTAGCAGCAGCATTACACACAGAGACAATAACAACACAATGAAATAAAAGGAACAACCTAGACATATTAAAATAGCAATAAAAATGCAATATACAAAATGTATAAAAAATGCATAAATAAGCAGAGTAATTGCAGTGCAAGATAAGATAAAATATAAGGTGCGGTGAACAGAGTGTATAAAACTAAAATGCGTAAAGACTATGCGTTATGTCATGTAGGGTTAGTGTTGGGTCATGTGTTATGACCAGAGTTTTTGCTGTTATTGTACAGTGTGATGGCATGTGGCAGGAAAGATTTCCTGTATGTGTAAAAAAAGTAGTGTGAAGCCTTTTGTGACTCCAGAGGAAGCTGAACGTAATCTGATAATCTGATACAAAGCCACAAAAGGCTTTGTTTTAATTTTTCACATATGTAATAGTCCACCATAAAAGTTGGTGGAGTTCCCCTTTAACAGAATTCATTGATTACTGATATGTGGTTGGTGGTTATGAAATGGTAAGAAAATGAGACCCATCAGCAAGAAGATTTGCTATTTCTATAAAATTACAATTGTTCTTAAAGAGGTCATATTATACTTTTGGGGGGTTTTGCCTTTCCTTTATTGTATCATGTTGCATTTCTATGCATGCAAGTTCAAAAAAGTCCAGGCCTAACTTACTCTCTCCCACAGAAAACACTGCTCCTTTACTGCCTGACATGCCAGGTTTAAAGTCGAGGCCTTTACTTCCTTAACTTATGTGTAATATGATATATATACATAAAATATACACGTCTGCTTACCAGCTGGAGCAGTCTTTTCAGCCCAACTCAGAAACAATTGCTATAATTTCTTTTCTCTGAATATTTCCAATGTTATTCTACTTTTGTGAAGCTTGAATTAATTAATCCGCTTTGCTTTGGCTTGGTTCATCTGTTCTATAGACATATCTACAGTAGCTTCAATTGCTAGGTTGCAGAGACCTTGAGATATAAACTCAGAGCAGACATCACTGTGCCCTTATCCAGACCTTAACATTTATACAGGGTACGTATGACGTCCTGTCGTATGAAGACAGAATGTCCTGGGAGAATAATATTCTCCGCCCACAATGCCTATGTGCAACTCTTATCAAAGACTGAAAAGAGGAGAGATGACTCACTTCATTTCTTAAACGGAGCGGTTAAGACAACGTCTGACATGTCCAGGTTGGATAAGTCATAAAATTAAACTGTGTGGCGAAGATGAATCATGGAGTCTCACAGCCTGAGGAAAGCAGCTGCTCTTTCTCAAAGTCCCTTGAAGCAAAAAAGTCAGTACCTGGCGCCCTCCAGGCTTGTGCACTCATAGGGCCCAAGGGGTGCTTGAGCCCCTGCCCTTTTTGCCTCATATTAAAAGTACCCTTTTTGTGTGTTTTTTTAATGAATAAATGAATTCCTGTTGTGCAAAGGAATGTAAAAAAAAAAACGGCGGTAGAAAAACGACACGGTTATCTACCGTACGCATTGCCTCGTAATGTGGCGTTGTGTGTGTGTGTTGAGCCTGAAGCCGCTTCTCTGTCCGCTGCGGCTCCGCTCTGTCTCTCACAGAGGGGCGAGAGAGAGAGAAGCCGCTGTGTCATGGAGAACTCCCCCACGTACGTAGATGAGACGTGACAGTGGAGCGACTTGAACCTTTGTGAGTTATAATCCATTAACATAACTTTCTTGTGGGGGCTAACAAGTCGCCTTCCACTTATTCACCGTGCTTAAATATGAGTCATATTTCAGAAAAGCTCCCAGGTGTGCTTGTTAAGCTAAGAATTGCAGCTGAAATGCATGTCTTCTAAACCTCAGTATTATGATAATGTGAATAAACTCATGTTGACAATACACAGCTAAGTAGTTACCTTTCAGTACTTTGTTTATTAATCTTACATGAATTAATCTACATATTGTGTTATTAAGGTCTGCAGATTTTTTTTTGCGCGCGCACGTACTGCCCTTTTCTGACTTTGAGCCCCTGACCCTCTATAATCATGTGCACATCCCTGGTGCCCTCAGTTGTAAAACAAAAGCACTTAGGCTTACCTCAGGTACGGTTGCACCGAGCCAAGGGTGAGGTTAAAAATTCTTTGATAGTTTGGGCATATCATCATATCTGATATGCCCAAACTATTAAAGAGTTCAGGTGACAAAACAGATAACATCACCTATAAGCAAATCTACAGAAGAGGAAGGTGGGAGAGGAAGCAGGAAGAAATGTGACAACCAAATATTTTTCTGATTAAAGTTCATATCCACGGTTGAACTGAAAGTGCAGGTTGGACCAGATCACCGGAGAGATTAGCTTTAAACTCGGAGGACTGGCTTTCAGTAACATCTTAGACTGCTAAATACTTGTGCTCGTTCCTTCGTTGGACGTTCAAGTTCTTTACACACAACAGAGTTCATCTTAAGTGCTTTGCAGCAGACACAAAGGAAGACGAAAACAAAAGAAGAAAAAAAAATGCAAGAGGAGAGGAACCTGGGTTTATGGATAAATAAAGCTAAAACACGAATTTAGTTCTCTCAAACAGAGCGACTCAAACTGGTACCTGTGTGGAGCTGTTATTTGGGATTTGGGATATTGAGATAGATACAAAAACAAATAACTTGACTTACAGCTCTTTAAATATTGAAGACAGGACTGCTGGGGGGAAAGATGACTCAAGTAAGGAAGCAATGCCAACTCAAACACATCCGCATTATTTATTAATAACATAGTCAAACTACCTGTATATTGTTGTTCGCCAACATTTGTTTCCTCATTACATCTTATAATGCCTCCCTTCCATTGATTCATCTGTCACGGTGTAAAGTGGAAGCCCCTTAAGGCAGTGTATATACTGTGTGTGTGTGTGCGTTGGTAGGTGCATCTCTTCTAAGAAACGATATCCGGCAAACTACAGATGAGATACAGAGCAGTTTATTGGTGACAGTACATATTTTTCCTGAGCGTAAACACACCGACTTTCTCTCCGTTCACATAGTGGCTGAAGCACGACTTTTATCCTGACACATTTTTAAACTGCACCCAGAACATACACACCAGCACAAAGCTGTCATTCCCACTCACCATTTCTTTGTTATTATTATTGGTAGAAGAAAAAAACAAAACACAATACTTAAAGGATAAGTTCACCCAAAAGTGGAAAGTCTACTCTTTTTTTCAGTTTTGCTGTGAAGCTCCAGCAATATTTTGTGGACTACGAAATTCTCCCCGTCCTTCCATCTACATGGGGGGTGAGTAGATAATGACAGAATTTTAACTTTTTTGTTGAACTGATCCTTTAAAATCCTTGAATACATCCTGCACTGAGGTGATCGTTTTTCTATTTTGATCATAAAAGGATTTAAGCTAATATTTTTATTTAATCATATCAGGTACTTGAAGCTTGTGGTTCGATATCTATTG
>OMLP01020048.1:0-17358 GCA_900302685.1 Spondyliosoma cantharus
GAGCTACGAACGAAATTAAATGTTTTTTTCATGGAAACGGTTGCTATGCTTTGCTGTGTCTCATTGGCTAAAATTCGACGACAGTGTCCTAGACTCAGCATACGATTGGTTGTCTCTCTCTCTCTCAACTTAACAGTGAACAGTACAGTGACTGGTCTGTGAGAACGAACGAACGAACGAGAGAGAAGTGAAACGGGGAATCAGTTCAGTTCGTTCGCGTTTAAGAGTCGTTCGTTTGAACTGATTCGTTCGCGACTGAATAGCTTCAATAGCTGGTCTAATGTTAATGGGGTTGGATAGTGACATGGCATTAAATGGTCTGATTTCTTAACTATGGGAGTAGAGCGTCGAGGAAGACACCTGCAAACTCCACAAGACTCCAGAGAACATCCAGGTTACCAGGGACGTGTGTAGTAGCGACCAGATGTGAACCGATGTGGTTTGACTTTAGTTAAGGTACCGTTTTCTTCGAATGATCAATAAATGACTCTGTAAGAAAGTGAAACTGTGTTCAATAAATCTCAAATAAATGTATTTTCCTCTGAACTCGGTGTGTTTTGTCCGACTATTATATAATATGTACATTCGTCGAATTAAGCTATAGGCCGATGTTGGTAGCATTAAATGTCTAAAATGTCTAATGAGTATAGAATAGTGTCTAGTGAATTTTGTATCTGATCAAATTAGATTAAGATCTTGTTAAATGGTTTTTAATAGTGTATTAGGATTTCCGATTTTGTTTATAATTACAGTGTAATTTGGTATAATAGTGTCTATAGTAGCCTATATTTTAAGTAATAAGACTTTATATGCAGTTTCTGAATACAGCATAATTTGGGTAGCCTATATGGTGTCTAATTGTATAGTATACCTTTTCTTGTTTACTGTCTAATTAAGATTAAATTACTTCTAGTTGTCTAATTTGATACAAAGTATGGCTTGTTACGTCTTATTAGGTATTGTTTTTGTCTAATTTGACACAAAGTGTGGCTTGTTACGTTTTATTGGCGTATTATTTTTGTCTGATTTATACAAAGTGCGGCCTGTTACGTCTTAAGGTACCGTAAAATAAAGTGTGACCGTGATAAATATAGAAACACAGTTTATTCAGTCTGAAAGCAAACAATGAGCCAGTGAGATGAGTCACTATGATGATTACTTATTAAGCATTATTAAGTTTACATTCATCCCACTGGGTTTATGCACCTGGCAAACACGGCTGCAAACTCACTTATAGAAGCAAACACAAGCTACCATTTCATTTCATATTGAGTTTGTATTTTAATGTTGAACACTTGCCATATAGTCCATTCAGCACCCCACCCACTCAAACACAGACACATATACGCATTATTATCACTGATGCAAAGCACAGAGTCACACACATGTAGCAACAACAAATCCACATGGGCATTTAGCCATGCAGCACTCTAACAAGGGTAATTTCTCACCATTGTGCTGAGACATTCTTGTGAAACATCCCCAGTTAGACTGCAACCTTTTGTGCTAACACAGTGATGAACATTTACATTTCTCTGCAGCTGGCATTTCTCCCTCCATGCTTTGAGTTTAATTCCATCTTTGCTAGGAAAAGAGACAGTTCATTAAGGGAGAAAAGACTTGGCAGTTTAAGGAGACATAAAGTTTAAAAGGTTGAAAAATGTAATGTGGGGGGCAAAGAGGTGCAAATACAGCTGATTTTGAGTGCAGAGTGTTCTAACCTTTCTTGTCCACGTATTGTGTCTTGCAGGGCTTGATCGTGATGGTGCTCTGTATGGAAAAGAAGCTATGCCATGATAGAGGGCAACGTGGGTAAAAGAGACATGCGACACCCAGCCCTGCACCACTGCCACCTCTTCATGGGCGGGGCCTTGCTGCTTCTCCTGGTCAGCCCGTCTCTGGGCTGCCCCGCCCGATGTGAGTGCTCTGCCCAAAGCAAGTCAGTCAGTTGCCACCGCAAGCGTCTGTCGACCATCCCTGAAGGCATCCCCATTGAGACACGCATCCTGGACCTCAGCAAGAACAAGCTACGTATCATCACACCAGACAACTTCTCCTCATTCCTGCAGCTGGAGGACCTGGACCTTAGCGACAACCTCATCAGTGTGGTTGAGCCAGGCTCATTTCGTTCTCAGCTTGCTCTGCGCTCACTCAACTTTCGCAGTAACTTGCTTCAGCTGGTTCCTGCCGGCGTGCTGTCAGGCCTTTCCAATCTCACCCGCCTTGACCTCAGCCACAACCGACTGGTGGTTCTCCTGGATCATGCCTTTCAAGATCTGCGCAAATTATCATCCCTAGAGGTGGGTGATAATGAGCTGGTTTTCATCTCACAGCGGGCCTTTACAGGATTACTTGGACTCCAAAGTCTAACCCTTGAACGTTCCAATCTGACTGTGGTCCCGACTGATGCTCTGGGACATCTGCACAGCCTGGTTGAACTGCACATGCGCTATTTGAGCATTGGTTTCTTAAAGCCATTCTCCTTTAAGAGGTTATCGCGTCTTCGCCAACTAGACATTGATTACTGGCCCTGGCTGGACACACTGCCTCCCCACTCATTGCACGGCCTCAACCTCACAACGTTGTTCATAACCAACACTAACCTGTCTGTGTTCCCAGGTGCAGCACTGCGCAACCTGCTCTACCTCACACATCTCAACTTGTCCTACTGCCGCATCCAGCACATCCATCAGGGAGAGCTGGGTCAACTCCCACACCTGGTGGAGCTCCGCCTCCAAGGAGCTCATCTGGTTTCTATTGAGCCCTTTGCATTTGTAGGCCTCAAATCCTTGCAACTCCTGGATGTGTCACACAACCGTCTGGACTCTCTGGAGAGGGGAGTGTTTGCCTCACCAGACAGCCTCCAGAGGCTCTGTCTGGGTGGAAACCCATTAGTGTGCGACTGCCGATTGCTTTGGCTGCTCAATAGCCACAAGCCGCCTTCTTTGCAGGTTGTGGATGACCAGCCAGAGTGCAGCGCCCCTGAACACCTCTTGGGGAAAACTCTCCATGACCTCAAGGAACCACTGGTCTCAAGGTACATGACCTGCACCAAACCAAGGATTGGACCCAACACTACCCAGCTGCTAATGGCTGATGAGGGTCAGCCCGCCCACCTGAGCTGCATGGCAGAGGGAGCTCCTCGGCCCTCAGTGGTCTGGATTACACCCCACAGACGCTACATCACAGCCAAGAGCAGTGGTAGGGTTGAAGTCCAACCAGACGGTACCCTTGAGATCAAGGCAGCAGAGCTGCATGACAGTGGGGTTTACTTGTGTATTGCCAGTAACCCTGCTGGCAACGCTAGTCTATCAGCCTCTTTAGCTGTCAAGAGCCTGGGCATTGGGGACAGATCACACCATATCAACAGGAGCACAAACTATCTGACAGACTCTAACAGCACATGGGGTAATGGGACAGTACTGTACAACATGACAGTCCCTATAGACATTAAGACTATCATCATATCTACAGCCATGGGCTGCCTGTCCTTCTTGGGTGTGGTCATCTTCTGCTTCCTGCTTCTGTTTGCCTGGAGCCGAGGGAAAGGGCGCCATAAGAGCAACTTTGATATTGAGTATGTCCCTCGCAAATCCAACGGGGCATCAACAGAGGCAACAGAAAGCAGTGGCCCACGACGGGTCAACATGAAAATGATTTGAAAATGATGCAGACTGATTCATACGATAGCAAGGTCAAAACAACAAAATGCCCACATATCAGCAGAATTATTATTTTTTTCTATGACACAGTGGATTTGTGACAAATGAAAGTGATGTACTAATATAGTGGGTGTCAATATGACAGTGATCTAGTGAAAAAGTGGGCATGTGAATATAAAAGTGAAACCGTGGACGTGTTCATATGAAATAATGTTCTCATATAGTACATTGAGTATAATACTATAACCAACATATCAATATGGGAGTGATGTAGTGATGCACTAGGCATGTGTTTCAATGGTGATGTGATGAGTAATGATGTTGTTGGTTCACCGTGACAACAAAGTGACAGAGGGAGCCACCGGGAGTGACAGGGGACATCTTTGCATGGCAGTAGAGCCATCATCACTGCAACATGTCAGGACTAAATTGTCTAATACCCATTTTAGCTGCAGTGTGAAAGGTGTGTTCATGCGTGTTTGTGTGTGTGTATGTGTGAGTGCATCAGTGTGTGCATGTTGCATTCGTGCATTTCTTTGTGCATGTGCACGCATTGCCTTTCTTGTTGGACGGAACAATTAAAATGAATTACAGGGTCCAAAGCATTTTTCCAGGCCTTTGTTCTTGTTTGGTCATTGTAATGACAGTATTGTCACTGTTGAGTAAAACAGAGAATTATCTATGTTTGTATGCAAAATCACAAATGTTATATTCAAGAGAAATGCTGCATACATTTTGAAGTGAGTCTTCCTTGGAATGACTCCAACATTATGTGGGGATTTTTTTAAATTCAAGGATATGCTAAACACACAGAGTAGTTACAATGTGAAGTCTGAGCTTTGTCTTAGTGTTCACTTTCCAGCAACACTTCTCCTGAGAAATAGCAGTGGTCAGTATTGTTATTACTCTGGAAAACCTTTTAGCTATAGAAATGGCATGTTAAACTTATTTTATAACATAATAAATCATGGGCAGACTTTCCTACCAGACAAATCCAGTGAAATAAAAGAGTCGGTGGCCAGACTCAATGGCAAAGACTTGATGGTCAATGTCCTCTTTGGGCTGAAACAAAGTTGAGATTCAAAGTTTTTTGGGTTGAATTTCCCCCTCATTTTTCTTTGACCGCACAAATTCAAGCAAGCGTGTCTGGATTCCTCCCTGGAGCACTGGGTAGTTATTAGATGGCAATTTGAAAGTTGTAGTGGAATCTTGTAATGTTTAGTTATTTTTTTGGTTTGTTGGTTTTTTGTTGTTTTGTTTTTTTTGCTGCAAATGTTTTAAATGTTTAGAAAAAAACAGTAAAACAATTAAGGGCAATTCTTTGTAATGCAGGGACGTGGGTGTTAACTTGTGTGATCCTGTTGTGATAAAATGTTCAAGGTTGTAAAATTGTTTTCATATGGCAAATTTATGGGTATATTTTCAAAAGGAAATAAATCTTAATCATACAACATCATGAAATCGGAGTTACAGTGGTTAAAAAGTGTATTTACTGCCTTTACAGATGTAAATATTTCTTTTGAAATCTTTCCTATGAATTATTTTGTCTAAATAATGTTATAATTATAAAAATCTAATATCTCATATTTTTCTGTCACACAATATTGTATTACAGTCTTGACTTTATCCAACTTTTTAAAAAATATTTACAAGTCATATAGTAAACATTGTGTTGTAACTCAAACATTGGTACAATCATTAATAGTTGATAGTTTATGAATCATTATTTATAAATGATAATAAAATACATTTTCACTGATTTTAATTGTGTTAATGAAGTATTGTTAAAAACAATAATAGAGACCCCAGGAAGAGTAGCTTCTGTGTTAATACAGAAGCTAATGGGGATCTTAATAAGCAAACAAACAATACCCAGAGGATACGTTTGACTTGGGTAAATAATGTCCCCCTCATAGTGACTGTAAACAACATTGTTGGTTCCTTACCAGTTTAAAATGTGAATTTGTCAAAAATGACCTCATGTCTCTAAAAATAATATGACATTCTCATCAGCATCACCTGTACTTTGTGTGTAGTGCTATTATTAGCAAATATTAGCATGATTAGGGTTAGGGGATTAACACACTATAAACTAAGATGGTGGACATGGTAAATTACACCTCTAACCATCAGCATGCTTACATTGTCATTGTGAACCTCGTCACTACCTGTTGTATTTAGCCATCTTGGACAGTTGGTACAGCAACCCCTTGGACAAACCACACATAGAAATGGGTAAATTTGTTTACACAAAAACATTTGTTAGGTTTATTGTTAAGTTAATTTATGATTATGATTATATTTGATAAAGAGGATGGTGCGTGGTTGTCATAGCATAGCATTTCTTTTTTTATTCGAAGGAGCTTTATTGACATGGAAATCAAATCATTAAGTCAAAAAGCAAAAGCATAAAAGTACAATTTCTCTAAAATTCACGAAATTCCCTCAACCACAAAATGAGAAACAAGTGGTGTAAAGAGTAGAAAAATACAAATAACAGCAATATGAACATCCAAAATAATCATTAGTACATTTAAGCACTTGACAGTTTGGGGTATTAATGAAGTTGAGCACAAAAAGAGTAACAAAAAGATATAATTTCTTTCATCCAAGTCTCTCCTGCTTGTTTTTCACACAAATCACATAGTGTACATCCTCTGGTTTGGACATGGCACATCTTCTCACAGCAGTGCTGACAAATTCTCTATTGCATTATATTCATGCTGCTAGATGTGACACACACATCCATGTGGTCCAGATAGCAATTGGAAAACTGCAGCTCCATGCAGCTTTTTGCTATATACTGATATACTGATACACTGATCAGAAAACATAAAAACTGGGACACATGAAGGAAAAACATCAGAATTGGGACACTTTGAGCTGCATTAAGTATGTAGCCTAAATAGTTGGTAAGCAAGCAAAACATACCACATCACATCACCTGACTCCAAGTCAAGGAGAAAACCTGTGTGACCTGCTTCACCTGACAATCAAATAAAAGGAAACGTTAATTTGCCATCCTGCTGGAACAGAAAGCATCTTTTTTAGACAGTGCTTGATGCTATCATGCTAATGGTAAAAAGACTCTTTCTTTTGTGTGTGAAAGCTCACTGGGAATATTCAGGGTGCTGCTGTGGCGCTGTGGAGACAAGATTAAAGTCCCTCCAATATGCTTTTTTTTTTATTTTTGATACAGCTTCCCTTTTACCAAGAGAGTGCTGTAAACAATGGAGAGGAAATTTAATCAATCTATTACTGTCTAGTAGGTGGATGATTTCAAAATTGGTTCTTTAATGAGTCTAGCTCATACATGCAGTTAACAGTGTGTAATTAGGGCCCGAGCAGGTCCCAGACCTTGTCATAAAACATCAAGTCCTTAGAACTTCAATATACACTTTCCTATCTCCACCACATTTCTCAGGAATGTAGAGGGTGTCGCCCTGAATATATCTGTGCATCAATACTGTGTCATATCCATAGCGCCACCCACTGGACACAGGAAGTCAGACAAACATCATCCGATTGACATGACGTTTACTGTTTTTTTTCTCCACAATATCACATGCAAATAACAGGCGAGGACGCCCCCCGACGGCGCCACAGCCCGACAAGCGCGCAGTCTGCGAGGGCCCGTTCATCGCTGCTTGCAGCTTTAATTATTATTATTCTCCAAGTTTGACTGCAGTTTTGGAAGCCTGAACATACCCCAAAACTCTGTGATCATAACCCGAACCATCCTCTATTATACCATCATCCAAATATATGATGCCAGCACTAAGGGAGAGTTTTGCTCAAGTAGCAGTATTCATGCTCAGGGCCATGCACCTCTAAATGAATAATTTCACACATAAAGGATCTGCATAAAGAATTTGTCACAGCCTAGTAACCACATCAGAGAGCACGAATCAAAGTGGACCAGACTTTGCAAGCCTGGGTGCTGCATCAGTGAGAGTTTAGCTTGGTTGTTTAAGAGAAGCTTCATCATACCAGAAATCCATGTTTCCAGTGATGGACAAGCCTTTCTTAATGCAGGATCTTTGACCTGTCTGCCAGTGATTGAAATAAAAAGAATTTCTTCAGTTGAAGTCACAAGGTCATCCTTTCTCATGAGATCATCTTTCTTCAACAGCAAATTTGACTTTAGTACTTTTTACATCCAAAAAACTGAGCTGATGGGAAGTGACTGATTATATACCTACATGCCAGATCCAGATCAGATCCACTTATATTGTATTTGCAGCATAAATACATATCTGTATTTTGAGGGTAATTTGTGAGTTTCAGAGACATGGGGAAAGGGCTTTACATTTTACAACTAAAACCAAAAGAAACATTTGTAAAGGAGCAATTTGTATACAATGTGTATCGCAGTTAGTTAGTTCATTAACCACCAGGCCTTGTAACATATCAATAATTAACTGTCCTGTAACCAAACTTGAGAAAATACAGATCTTTTTTTCAAAATTCCACCATCTCACTTGTGTTACCAATCATTATCACTGCTACTTTTCACTGTCTGGTTGCTCCAGTCATCTGTACAGTTTTGAGGCATGCTTGAAAGTGACCTGAAGCACGTACAAAAATTGTAGTTTGCCATATTGGCTCTTCCCAACACCCTGGGTCTTCTGATAATGTACAGACAATGAGAAGTCAGTTGCTTATTGAGCTGACCCGCAGAGATGGCAGGTTCATGCCATACAGGACCACATGGGCCCTCGGTAAGTAGCTGTACTAGCGTAATGTTACAGTCCGTTGGTTATGATGGGGATGGTGTTGTAATGTTGTAATAGAGGCTGCTGCACTGTAGCCACTCTGTTGAATTAGTTTCCTCCAACCGTTCAGCAACGAAGAATTGCAGTCTTTTTACTGTACATCATTTATAGTACATTACTGCAAATGCATCCAATACTTTCATTTTTCTTCTCATCAAAAACTAAGAGATTAAATACTTAGGAGGAGGGGCATTTAGAAAGTTACTTCACTGATAGTTTTCACCATATTTAAAAAGAAAAAAAGGCCATATTTAGACCAGAAGTAAGCATACATTTATTGCTATAAAAATGTAGACAAGTAAAACAGATGGAGCCCCAGATTTATAATTGTGTTTACAGCTCTTAAAATTGCAGCTTGGCATCTTTCACAGTGCTGGGAATGTTTTCATCTTAAGCATCCACAGATATTTCTCTGTAGCATATAAAAAAGAAACCAGACAGGAAGTGAGTGTCTGATTTTATGAAGAAGATTAAAAACATTCAGTAGGCTTTTATGTGTCGTGGTTCAGAGAAAACTCAAAGGGTGGACCCAAATGCAGACACAGGGGAGGCGAGAATTAAGAACAAAAAGCGAGCTTTAATATATCTAAAGCTGAAACCAGCACCAAAAACCAAAAGGAACAAGAAACAAAAACTAGTCAGAAGGACGAAAAATCAAAGTAGCAAACAAGGGCAAAGTACAAACCAAACTGCAGAACTAACAAATCAAAATACAAAACATACCATGTGGAAACAGGAGACACGGGAGAAGACAAAGGATACATGCACGGAGACAAACTGAAACAAACTAGCAGAAACAATGACCGGACAAGGAGTGCTGGGAAGACACAGACTAAATACACAGACACTAATGACAAGACGAGGAACAGG
The DNA here is from genome assembly GCA_900302685.1 of Spondyliosoma cantharus. NCBI lineage: Eukaryota > Metazoa > Chordata > Actinopteri > Spariformes > Sparidae > Spondyliosoma > Spondyliosoma cantharus. Next base: position 9,308 of record OMLP01020048.1, read on the forward strand.
TGAGGAGAGAGGAGGGAGGAGGCCAGGTGAGGTAACGAGGGGGGAAAAGCACAGAGGAGAACACTGGCAGACAGAGGGAGACAAACACAGAGACACTGACAAGACACAAGAGGGTGTAGAAATCAAAACTTAAGACACAAAACACAGAACCATGACATTATAACTGTTTTGAAAAAATAAGAAATAACAGCTAGCTAGCAATGTATGCATGAATTGTGTTGGTGTGAGTTTGTGTCTTTTTTTTGTCCTCCAATTGACTCAAGTCTCTCTGTGTTTGTGAAGAGTCATCTGTGCATTAGTATTATTAAAGGAACTCAGTGTAACAATTTGTAGCAATCGACATGTATCAATCACTTTTTTTATTGGCTATATGTGAGCAGACTGTAATGTGACGGGAAAAATTAGTCCTTTCTTGTCTTTCTCAGTACAAACCTAGTATACCGGTACAAGTCTGTCATTAGTTAGCTGTTACTCTGCCCCCTGAATTCAACAGGTAGGCAATACTTACATATTGTACCTTAAATGCTGATGGACTGTGAATTTTTTTGCCAAGGATTCGGGTTGGATTCTCCATTATAGTCTGTGACTGATGCATGTTCTTGATCTCGAGTGCTTCCTTTCAGTTCCTCTCTCCGCTTTGCTAACAGATAGCAACAGTTGCTAATGTTAGTGTAGAAATGAGTCCGCTAACATAAACGACCAGCGTCCAGCACAACATAGAAGTTCCACAGAGCTCCTTTAAAGATGAGACACTTTCATACTGCATTGCTTAGGATGAATTCACCTCCAATTGCATCTGTCTATTGACTTGCATACTTGCATATGCAAAAGCGCAACCTTTTACATTTGGTTTTTGTTCTATACATTTTAGCATGTACTGTCATTCTGCAATAGTTTCTTGTAGCCACATTTAATGCTGTTCATCAACATCATCACATAGTATCAAAACTACTCTGAGTCAGCACTTCAAAATGTAATGTCAATTTTGAACTAATTTCCTGAATATTTGCAAAAGGAAACCTTAATGTGCATTTCTATCCACTACTGTTGATTTGCAAAAATAGGAGCTGGCTGCATCAAGATGAACAGCCGGTGGCTACAGATACTCCAGTTGACTGCCATAACACAATTTCAGACTTTAGACACTGGAAAACCATGTAAAAAACATGATGGATGAATAGTATTCATGATTGTTTCATATATTAATTTTTTTCAGTGGAGTGACAAGTTGAGTGGAAGTCACATGCTTCATGTACATCCTGTACATCATGATCTTGTTTTAAATTTAAATTCCCAGGTTTTAAAAACCCTTTGTGACATTGTTGCAGCAATTTCTTTTTCTGTGCAGATGTTATAATGCCTCAAGCTAAAGAGCACTGAATTTAAATCTCATTTGTCATTGAAGGTGAAACTGTCACAACATCATGTTCTGTGGTGGATTTTTGTGTTTGGTGTTGTTTGCTTTTGTTTTGCTTTCAGAGGTGCACTGAGAGGCTGGGTGGAGTTATCTGTTTCACTGGAGCTGCTGACTCACACGCATCTGCAGCAGGTTGTCATCAGTGCATGCTGATAAGCCGGCGCTCCATGCTACCTGCTGCCTGATGCTTTCATCCGTCAGATGTTGTAGATGGCTCAATCAAGACCGCCTTCTCTAGTTCTACTTGAGTTTTTTTATGTTCTTTCATTCAAGATCTTATAATGCTTTGTTTTGTCTCCAGTGATCAGCTGGATTCCCGTGGTTCCTCTTCCAGCAGCCCAGCTCTCAGCACCTCTGCTGCAAACAGCTTTGCGCTCAGCTGAGCATCTTCTCCTCACTCAGTCCACCAGCACCACTGTGAGCTACCTCTCCGCCTCCTTCCACCTGTTGGACCCTCTGCCTACGGGAGCCTCGTTCAAAGCTAAATAAATCACTTTGCACTCCATACCCTGCCTCATGTCTGCTTTTGGGTTCAACACCCAACTACAGAGTGTAACAGAATCATTTGACCAAATTTTGGACCCAGCTGATCCAGAACCCCTCCACCTGCCTCTAAACGCTCAAGGGATCCATGTGGGAAAGCATGAACAGATGCTTCTGGAAGTCATGGACTCGCTTCAGGCTCTTGGCTCTAGTGTCTCCCTGCTTGGTCACAATTTCAACCTGTTAAACTCCCAGCCACCTACACCTACTTCAACCACACCTGCCACTGTGAGTAATCCTCCTGCTGCGAGCTCTGCCTCTCTCTCTTCTCTCCCGGTCAGAGAAACTTTTGTTCCCCCACCTGAGCATTATTCTGGCAACAAGGTTCCTGTGGTAGCTTTCTGTTAAAATGTTCACATGTGTTTGACTTACAACCCATCAGTAATGCAACAGATGAATCACAAGCCCCATTCACACTGTCCTTTGAGTGCAGGGATCCTGCGCCAATTCTCCGCACCCTCCGCCGTGTGAATGTCTCAGATGTGGGGCCACTTCCATCAGGTAGTGTTGATGTGATGAGGGGGTGTACTTGGTCCACAACAGTGTTTGGATGGGTGGTGCGTGTCAAGTGGCTTTCACATGAATGCCAGCACCCAAGGTTTCCCAGCAGAACATCGCATTGTGATGAGATGATCAATGTTATTTACATCACCTGTCAGTGGTTTTAATGTTGTGGCTGATCGGTGTATATTGCTCGTAGAGCTATCATTATCCAGACTTTCACGTCTGTACAAGACGTATGACCTCCTATTGTTCGGAGACATCATGTCCTGGAAGAATCATATTCCTTCCCCAATGCTCGTTTCCCCTCAGGGAGAGAAGGATGGCACCCTGTATCGAATACTGAGGATTGAGTGATTGCACAGGGAGTCGAGGGTGGAGAAGCGGCCAACACCATCCACCCGTAAGCAGTTGCAGCCGTTCCTGGGATTTTCCCATTTCTACATGAGGTTCATTCGTGACTGCCTCCCTTACTAAACTTACTTCCACTCTTTCACCTGGTCTCATGCTGATGCTGCTTTCAAGAGGCTGAAAGACATTGTTCAGTTATGCCCCCGTCCTTCAGCATCCCAACCCAACACGTCAGTTCGTGGTGGAGGTGGACGCTTCAGACTCCTGCGTGTGGGCCATCCTCTCCTTATTTTTTCGACGTCTCTCCCCAGCGGAAATAAATTATGATGTTGGCAATTGTGAGCTTTTGGCATTGGCGACACTGGCTGGAGGGCAGTGTTGCCAATTCTTTTCCAATGAAAGTAGCTAGCACTGGCTCTAAAAGTCGTCAGGTGACTACATACGCTCATTTACATGTTGATGACGTAATCACATACTCATTTGCATAATGCTTACTGGTTGTGTCTGTTGCAGTGAGGGCGAGTTTCTTTTAAGCCATATATACAAAAGGTTGGTAGAGAAATCTTTATCCAATAATCACAAACTCACTACAGGGACAAATATATTTGAAGTGAAAACAGTAAAGGGAGGGAGAAGATCAAACGAACTATGTACATTTTTACAAGATAGAGGAACATCCTAATCTGGAGAAAGAGTGAGAGAGAAGCTCAAACAAACTATGTACATATCAAGCGAGTGGCTTGCCCCAGCCAGCCCCCACACATTGGCCTGACGGCTGCGCAGCCATGTGAGAGGGGACAGGAGAGACCCCGGCACTGCTGCAGAGGAGCCGTGGACTGCGATGACTCTGAGCAGCATGTGAATTACAATATAATATATTTCTCGCCTTTCCCCATGTGATCTGAATACGGAGAAAACCTGAAAAACCTGTGGTGAATATGGTGGAAAAACTTGATGCCTTTGGAAACAAACTTGATCTTTTCCACGAAGATTTGTTGTCGGGGAGGCTGCTACAATTTAGCACACTTAAGACAGTGGGTCACAGCAAGATCACAGAGAACATTAAGACATTTATCACACAGCTGAGGGAAAAGTTCTCTGCCAGATTTGATGACTTTGTCATTTCCTGGGATGTCATTGGATTCGTGCATGACCCGTTCACTATCAGCCCAGGTGGAGAATTCTCCGCTAACGTGAGGAAGGTGATGCCACTGGATGAGGTGGCTATTCAAAGTGAACTGACTGACATCCAGGCCGCTGGTGACATGAAGGCTGCTCCCCGTGGTGCTGAAAGCTTGAGCGCCTTTTGGGTGGCTTGTCCCCAAGAGTATGACACATTGAAGACATTGGCCGTGTATGTGCTTACCATGTTCGAATCAGCATACACCTGTGAAGCTGCGTTCTCAAAAATGAACTCTATAAGAATGCATGAGAGGAACCGACTGTCAAACCAGTCTTTGGAGTACTGCTTGCGCATAAGCCTGACAGCTGTCATGCCCGATGTTAAAAAGATAGTGTCGAAGGGGAAATGTAACTTCTCCTATTAAGCAAACATGAGTATTTTAGTCTTGGGATTTTCTTGGTTTTACTTTATTTGTATTTATTTGTTGGATCATAGGCTACTTTAATTTTATGTAAAGAGTAACATTTCTAATAACTGAGGCCTGTCGCTTTTATTTGTCATTAGAACTATTTGCTGATGTGCAAGGCTTGCAATTACCATGCTCTTCTCTGTTATGTTGATGGTTGTTATTGAGACACCGCAATGTTGACATTTGTGAAAAAATGAGCACGTGAAACAATAGTCGTTTTTACACTGGGCAATAAGCCGCCAATAGGCTGGCCCTTTGCCGGCCTGGTCGGCGTGTTTACACAGAGGGCGGCATACTGGCGGCCTGTTTTGGGCCGCCAAAACAAACAAAAATTCTGTTTTGTTGTTTGTGGTGTTATTTTAAATAGTTATGCCTGTTGCCTCTCTTTTTCCCATCGGCATGTAAGACATACTATGAAACAGTCTGGAAGAAATTCAGATATAGTCAGCCAGACCTTTCGGCCCAAGCAGAAGCCATGAAAGGTGCAGCCCGCAGCAGACAGAGAAGAAAGAGGTAAGATTTTTAAGGATAGCATTCAGCTGTACAGGCATTGCATAGAGCATGGTCTGATAATAGCACTAATGTGGGTCAATCAGAATGATACAAATCTGCTGACACCACACTGGATGGACTAAAGAATAAGGAATCACACCTATTCTCTCATTTGGTAAGTCAGTAGTTTATTTTGTAAACTGTCTCATTGAACAGCTGATTTGCAACAGATAGCGTGGAACAGAGTGTGCCACTATTATAAAATTAACATGACTTGATCAGTAGCAGTTTGTAGGTATTACTGGTCACACAGGCAGTCTGCATGATTGTAAAATACAGATGAGGCAAACGTGGTGTTTCAGTTATTTTTTTTAACATTTATTTAAATAAAATAACTCAGATCTGAATTTGACAATGCATCCTTGTTCATATTTAACCTTAGATTAAAAACGTAAATCATTCTCTTCCACACATCAAAACCAATCAGACAAACTCAAAAGTGCACTGTCGTAATATTTAAATAAACACTATTTTAGCATAACTCATTAGATATATAGAAATATCATATGATGATTGAACATCATCATTCAAATTATTCAACAAAACAATATGTAACAAAACAACAATATTTAGTTAAAAATACATATGCATTTACAACATATCAACAATGATATACTCTCTCAAGCCACTACTAGGTGTCTAACCTTTGCTCATACTACAGTATATTCTAGACAGACTTGCTTTCTGCAGGAGTTTTCACAGTGCACTGTCCAGAATGCACAGAAGAGGCAGCACAATGGCTCTTCAACCAGGTCCTTGTTTACTTTCTAGGATCAAACTTGGAAGTAGGCGGGCTGTTGATATTAATCATCATCAAGTCTGATATGTTTGAGATCAATAGGACTGCCCTCTTGTCTGAGCTTATATTGTTCATAAGGAAAAAGTTCCTCTCACACTCTGCTGTACTGACAGGGAATGTTTTCATACAATTCATGAATGGTTTTAGGTCCTTGGGCTCACTACTGGGCTCTTCCAGTAGGTCCCGCATCCCATTCAGTGCTTGGTCTGTGTACAAGTTAAAACCCTCGCACAGTCGCTTAATTTTTTCTTCGCCATGGCGGATGCTGGGCTTTGATGGCCATTTACTCTGATCAAGGATGCTGAGGTCTTTGATTGTCTCATCCTCAAAAGACAAGCGTTTCTCCAGATTGTTCACAAGGCTTTGTAAGAACTGGCCTGGACTGATAGACTTCAGCTTTGCAATTGTTTTCAGTGCTGTAGACCAATACTCCCCAGTCTTTTTTGCTTCTAAAGCCTCACTATATTTCTCACCTGGACTCTCTTTGAATGACTGGATCACTCTGATTGAGCATTTCAGCAGATGCTCTGTTCTGAGCAGAGTTATAGAACGAGACTGAAGCTCCTGTTCATGGAGAGTGTCATACATGAGCCCAAGGTCACAAATAAATTCTGGACTTTGAACACTGTCAAGTAAACCTCTGTATATTTGCTTCTCTTTGGTGGACCTTGTCTCATCACAGCAAGCATTTTTGAAGTGCTGCACAAGAGCTCCCAGGGATGTCCAAACAGCATGAACAGTCCGAAAGCTACTGGCCACCCAGCGTACATCCAAGATTCTGCCAATGCGAAGAAGTTGTGAGCCTACTGCATTAATTAGTTCATGTTCATTTTTGTTTGACGTACTATACAGAGAATATAGCATCTGGATAAACATTTTGAAGTGATTGACAGAGTTTACCTCATCAACTGCATCTGACACAGCAAGTCTATGGTTCATACAGTGGCATACAAAAAGCTTTGGGAATTTCGAGGTCAACCTGGTTGCTACTCCTGACTTCTTTCTTAACATGACACTGGCTCCATCAGATACAAATGTTACCCAGTTTTCATGAAGCCACTCTTCTGTAAAGCCAGCATTAGTTAAACAGGTGAGTAACGCCTGTTCTATGCTATCTGCTCTCTGATTTTCCAGTTCAACAAGTTCAAGGAATATGAACTCAGGGCTTTCTTCTTGAATTCATCATCGTCATGACAGCTTTGTGACTTAAAGAAGATGCCTCGTCAATTAGGACAGCTAACTTACTGGATGATGTTATAATGCTACTGATGACTTTGCTCTGCATCTCACTGGCAACATGTTGTATTATTTGTGTTGCACTGTAACGTGCATGAAGTATTGAGCCCATGTTTACACCATTCAGTTCCTGCAGCTCAATGAGGCTCTCATGGTCAGAAAAGGGTCAGTTCTTTTTGGCCAGATGGTAGGCTGTTTGAAACACAGCTTCAGTTTCCTTCATGTAGGACTCATAGCCTCCATTGCATTCCCAATGGCAGCTTTGTTCTGTTGCTCTGCCACCTTCACAGCCTGAGTGTGGGCCTTGGACAAAGCATGTTTCCTTACCTTATTTCTCAAGGCTGACAGACTTGCTGTTCTACTTCCCTGGCCATACACTTGAATTTCGAAGTTCATCCATTCTCTTTAGAGTGATACACCTTGTTCCTTGTTGATCCCAATGGAGTTCACACTACTACTGCTACATACCAAACATCCTGTGAAGCATAAACACACAATGCAACTGCTGTATCCACAGCTGTATGTGTGCATGGTCCATTTCTTCCACATACATCCAAGGACACACACACACACACACACACACACACACACACACACACACACACACATACACACACACACACACACACATACACACATACACATATATACACACACACACACACAATATTTCTCTGTGTCCGCTGTTTTAGAAGTTACCCAAACTAGCAATCTACCTAAACTCACCAATTTTTTTGTTTTTGGATCTCAACCAGGGGTTCTTGGATTTCAAATCTTCTTTTTGTTTGGCAGTCCACAGGTCTGGCAAGTCATTATTAATATCTACAGAAAAACAACAAAAGTGATTGAATTACAGGCTATAAATGTAACAAGGGAAATAATGACCACAACCCATTCAAAAGTGTAAAGTTGGCATAATCTGTTTCATTTATTTAATTTTTTCCCCCCTTAATATTGATTCTGGTTGATTAGGTTTAGTTGCCAAGACCTCAGTGACCTGCACCATATTTTCCTCATCCTTATCCTCACCATCTCCCTCTTCTTCTATGTTGCCCAAAAT
>OMLP01020065.1:15678-30664 GCA_900302685.1 Spondyliosoma cantharus
TCCCCTAACCCCTAACCCCCCTAACCCTAACCCTACACCTCATAAATGCTTGGATTGGAATATACATATACAAATATCCGAGTAGTTTAGACCAAATACCTCCATGTTGTTGCTGTGACGATATCGTAGGGATTACTTTTGGCACTTTCACAAAATGTTAACTCAATAAGATTTTGAAGTAATTACCTCTGTCTCATAAATTAAAAAAAATGACATCTCTTTACTGTAATTCAGCTTTGAAAACCAGGAAAACACAAATAATCTAAATCCATCTAAACAATATCCAGATCTGGGACCATCTATAGTCTCATATCACGATCACGATGAAGATACATTTTTAGATATCACTCAGCTCTACTGAAATGTTATCGCAGCTGAACTGGCTCCCATACGAAACAGGAAGCTGATGAACTTTGACAGTAATAGATGATTATTAATCTCTCCGTCGTATTTGGTCGAAAAGTGTCTTTGTCTGTAGTGAAATGATGACAGAAGTGCGCCGCTCTCGTTTGCAAATTTCTGCTCGGCATTCATAATGTATAACTCGTTGGAGATTAGCCCTCGGTGTCTCCGCAGAAACAGAAAAAAGAAGGGAAAGAAATGTCCATTGATATGAGATTTGACAACTGTAACAACTATCATTTCATGTCTTTTTTTTTTTTTTTCTGCCAGAGCACGAGGCCTCCGTGTACTGTACTCAGCTTTGCTTATATGCTTCAATTACAGCGTATTAATTATGGGGAACTATAAATAGGCAGCGCTGTGAACTGGCAGTGCAGCATTCCTTTGCAGAGGGGAGGCTATTATTGTGCCTGTGGTCCAGGCCATTATCTCTCCAAACAGCCAGAGCCTCCTTGTCAGCGCTTATATTAACTGCTTGCCCTCCCTGACTGGCCGCAGGCTTCCACGTGGAGCACAAGGACGAGGATTTGGGCTGCCAGAGGCATCACTGGTTGTTTTTTTTGCTTTTCCAGTTGTTATAAAAACAGAGAGAAGGTCTATTAGGGCCAAAGAAGAAGACAGCCAGTACAGCTGGAGGAGCAATACTCTGGCACAGGACTCATCCGCTCTTTACTAACGTGGAGGAAATTAAGATGTTAAAGCGGCGCTGTTTCCAGGTGCTGCTTTTGAATATGCACAAGAACAGTCGCCTTTAAAGCACTGACTTAACTTAATTACCCGTGTTCCTGCGTTTGATGTCTGTCTTCTCAGAGCTCAACGATATCGAAAGCCTTCCCGGCTTAAAGCAGCTTTTTTTTTTCAACGCTGAGATGTTCTGACACTTCACACACACCTCGTGAAAAGTGTGAGCGAGCACTTGTTTACAGCAGCAGAATCATTTCATCCTGCAACTGTGGATTGTGCGCTCTGTTACCTGTAGGCTTCAAAGAAGACTGAGGTGTTTATGCTTTTGGGAAGCTGCATTGATATGCAGTGAATGTATCGCGTTACAGCCCCAATCTCTGCTTTCCCCCCACGCCTCTTCCCCCCCCGCTCACCAAGCCTCGACACCCCGAGGATGATCAAATGTTTACGTCAATGCCAGCGCCGCTGTGGTGGGGCAGCACAAGTCTCCGGAGCGGTCCGCTTTGTCCGATATTTATGTCAGGTTGTCTTCATTAAGGGCCAGAACGAGACCCATATGTCGGCTTGGCTGCCAGCCATCCCCATCATCTCAGCAGGTGTTCTGCACCGTCCTTTGTGTTACTGTCAGCGTTCGGCTAGTTTTGGGAGAGGTGGCAGATTGCTTTGGGTTTACCCGGCGCACAGCTCAGCACAACAAATGTTCAAATGTACATGCAATGCAGAAGCACGCCTGAAGGGTTTGCCGACAAGATGGCAATCTGCAGGTCACGTCTTTATCCTGATAATGTGATCACAAACATCCTTTACTGATTATAACATGGTATTATATCTCCAAATCCCTGAATACGCATGTCTACAATAACCAACCTGGCTGTATTCAGAGACGTCAGCTTGATTCCCCGAGTCGCACTGATGAATGCCTGTGACATCTCCGAGGCACATTTCCTTAACGTAGTAAAGCCGCCTCAGCCTCCTCCGCCATGCATTATTCACTATGTATATCTACTGTATCTAATAGATCACTGTGTTGAAATTCCAAACACGCTGTTTTGTTTGTCTTTTTTGCATTTTTGTTGTCATTATTTTTCTTTCTTTCCACCTATTAGGCTCAATTCAAGGCACACACCTCATTTAGCGGGAAACACAATACGCACGGCATGTACGTTACTTGCTGCTCTTATATTCCCGTCCTCTTGTTTTTCTTGTTATCCCCGGCATAATACGCTTGTAATTGCTTACGAGGTTGCACCGGGTTAGAATGCTGAGGAGGATCTGAAACGGAGACAGGGAGCCGTGTTTTTGTGGCGGCGGCTAAGCTCATTTTATCACCCATTATGGTTGATTAAGGGCTGATCCACACTCCACTTTGCCGCGTCACATTGTGCGCGTGATAAGCACCGACGGGTTCATTTCAGCACATAACTGTAACTAACCCAATCTGCATTCCGGCTTGTCTGTGCCTTTTTTTTTTTTTTTTTTTTTTTAAATGGCCGTGGGTGTTGATCAAACGCTTGCTGGAATCGAGCAATGCTGCCACGCGACAAAAAAGGATGGATAGATGCTACGCAGGGTTGAGCTCCCATAATAGGCATTGTATAGGGTTAGATGTTGAAAGCAGCTCAAAATCGCTTTCCTGCAACTTGGCCCTCGGCGGCAGAGACGGTGGTGGTGGTGGTGGGGGTAGGTTGGGGCTTTTCAGCATGACAGAGGCGTCTATTTCTCCCCTGCCAACTCTCAAACGGCCATAATGTGCGCGGCGTCAATCAAAGTGTATTCTTTATTCACAAAGCCGGGGAGAGGATCAAAGGCTCCGTGCCACTGTGAGTCATCCTCAAAGTGAAGAGCAGCCCTCTGACATCCCACCCGGCAGTTAGTCACCGACATGGGACGGGACGGGGGGCGAAGACACATGAGAGGAAAGACGCTCCTGAACGGTGTCCAAAAAAAAAGACGCCCGCTCCAGCTGGGAGTTAAAAAACCTTTTTGTTTAATAACCGTGTAATTTTCCACACAGTTTGGAAGAGGAGGTGGATATCAAAAGCATTGCGTCGATACACTGAGTTTTCTGACAACTGAGGGGCTGCCGTTCCACCGGCTCCCGCAACCGAATGCAATCTCTCATTACGGGGGGTTCTTTCATCTGCCTCTCTTGGAAAAAAAAAAAAAAAAGTGAATCCTGGGGTTCACCATCAATATTCCATGATCAATGGGTTTTTCTACTCCGGCACTTGCGATTAGATTTTGGAGCTCTTGATGATTCTATCAAAGTTGAGCGGTGGTGTGTTTGCCAGCATCTTGTCAACATTCTAACAACCCATTACACTCTGAGGGAGCTCTGACCCACCGCTCTCTGCTCTCTTTGTTTTTTTTTAGCTGTAAAAGATGTCAGCTATTCCCGTCTGTTCATCCTCCGCTTATCAATCCGGTGAATTTTAACCCATGACCGACTGGACTTTTGGGAAATGGTGCTCACTACAGGCTGTGAAAAACAATAATAAATTCACATTGTTTTTTTGTGGAGTGAAATGCATGACATACTCTGCAGCAAGGTTTTGCTCCAGGACTGGATCTTTTTGTGCATTTGCATTTTTAGAAATGTCAGTGTGATTTGGAATCGTGTTTTTCATCCATTTGGAACACAATCTGAAAGCTCTGATTTCACTTCATCTCTCTGTGTATGCAAGGCTACTCTTTCCTGCCGTCTGTGTCTACAACCATACCGCCTCGTTCTCCCTCTCATGGTCCGTGTCCACAGGATCCATTGTTTCTAATGTCATGTTCATTCTCTACGTAGGAAGACGTGCAATGAATTCTGGCCGTGGAATTCATTTCAAGAGGCGAGGTGCGTGGTGTCCCACCCCTCACAGCAACTTTATGCAAATCAGGAGCATCTAGCGTGCCGTGCCACCTCTGGAACCTCCCGAAAAACCATAATAAACGAACCGTTGTCAAGTGAGAATGAAGACAGATTCAGCACCTGCCTGGCTTTACTCAGGCGTTTGTTCAATCAGGTGCTGCCATTGTTTATATCAGTATCACATCTTGAAGCGCCCCAGGAGTGCAGTAGTATAAAGAGTGACACAAGTCCAAATATCCAAGGGTGGCTGGGGGGTCAGCCCTATGTTCCCACATTTCTAGGACATTTTCAAAATTAGTTTTTGTGTTCCTACATTTCCCTTCAATTTAAGCCCTATCCAATTTTTTGGAAGAACGTTATAGTAAATGAATGAGTGAATGAATTAATGGGCAATTGGTTAGGGTTAGGGTTAATTTATGAAAAAGGAAACGTGGGAACATAGGGCCTAATTTTGAAAAAAATCTTAGAAATGCGGGAATATAGGGCTGTGAGATTGTAGGATTTTTCATATCTAACTGGAGTTTTCCTCAGGAGACCAGGCTGTGCATCCCATAGCTGACTAATAGTCAAGAGTGATTTGTTTTTAAGTTGTTTTAAGTATGTGACATAAGTTAGTACAATCTCTTCCTAAACCTAACCAAACCCTGATGTTTTCACAACGTTAACAAGTCTTATGTCATTATATGTGAGCTCATTGTCAGCAAGGTTTATTTTGAAAGTCTAACCAGATGTTGCATATTACTAATAAATTTCCTAAATTATTACTAACCACAGATGCTCTTCATGTGCAAAGCTGACACTCGAGGGTCGGGGGAAGTGCCATAGTTTGAAGCTTAAGGCCACAAAGAGAATGTGAATGACATATAAATAATCATTTGAAAGCATTAATCAAAACTTACTGACAGAATAATGTCAATTTGTAGGAATGGAAGGAGTAAACACGAAATATGAAAACTGTAAACGGTTCCAATGAAGACTTTAAAATAGCATTCATTGAGTGAACTGTAAACTCAACACTGAAAATATTATGAATAGATCAAATTGATATGACAAGTGTTATCAAACAGCCATTTCAAACACGTTTCACGTCCAGCAGACACAAAGCAAAATCAGCATAAAGTTCAAATGTTGTTTTCTGCACATCTGAAAAACATGAAGCCAATATTTACTCTCCTTTGACATATTTCCTGGTTTCCACCGACTCCTGCTGGAAACATCTGATGCTTCAGCCGCTCGCTGCTCCACTTTGTTCACCAGCAAGTCGCTAACTGAGTCTGCCTTCTGTTTGATATTGGACGAGTGGCAAGTGGGTTTATCTGAGCTGTTTTTGTTGGTTACACAGCTGTCTGCTGGGGCTGGAAACAAGGTTGAGGTAAGTGTCGAAAGTGAAAACAACAACAGTAAAGTTGAAGGGCCATAAAACCCAAACATCGAGCTAGAAGGTGCTAAAGCAAGAGGTGTAGAGCTGTGGGGTTATTGATCTTTGTATGTTCATATAAGAATACTGATTGGTGCGGCTTTAAAGAAAACAGTGTGTTATGCCGGTACTACATGATCTTTGAGTCAGAGATACATCAATCGCAATTTCCTTGGCTGATTCCAGTTGTCTTAATTTTCATACACAAACATTTTTGTCACCTTTGTAGATGGAAAATTGTATGTTCATAATAAAACACTGACTATTAAGTAACTAAAACACGTTGTAAGCTATTTGAATGGCCTGTTATTGAAATGTTGAAGTGTGTTTTAGCTCTCCCTTATAAGCACAGCATGGTATATTCATAACTCTTATTGTTTAAGGTAATAAAAGGAAGGAGTTTGTCTGTAAAGGGCTGCGATTAACTCCCGAGTGGGACAAAAAGTTTGCTGCTCTGGCCCAGACAACGGATCTCTACCCTCAAAGCGAACGCGCAATTCATAACCCTCAGCTACAGCGATTTAAATTCCCAAAAGGGAAACGGGTGCGACAGATCGCAGTTTGAGTAACGTCCCTGTGTGTCTGTCGCAGAGAAACACACAGGCAGCAGAGAAGAGAGTGGAGAGACTGTGAAGACACTCATGCTGACTTGAAAATGGAACGGGTGCACACGATTTGGGTAAATAATATAAAATATTTAGTTGTGTTTCTTTTCAGCTTGGGCTGGCGGTCCCCTCGGGTGGCATGTGTGTAAATGTGACCGGCGCACAATCGGATATGTCTGACACTGAGGTCCCCTGGCTGTTCAGTTGTTGCAATCTGTATGAGCTGATGATGCTGTTATTGATTGACAAAAAAACACTTTTGCCATTGTTTAAAAGGACTAAATATAATAAACCTGGTGAGAAATGGGAAACACAGTGTGTAAACCTGGTGCTACTACTACTCCATGGTTTGTTTGTTTTTTGTTTTGTTGATTTCCTGTTTTATTTTGTAGTTATATCCTCTTGTGTCTTGTTTTTGCTCTCTACTTTCTGCTCACCTGTGTTCCCAGTGTTCCTGTGCTCCTCCACCCGACACCTGTCTCACATCAGCTTCCTTAGCACTGCCCTGTTCCCGGTGTCTCTCCACCTGCACCTCATCCCTTCATTGGTTCAGTTTTCACTTAAGCCTCTGTTGCTCCCTCAGGTTTTGTTAGTTCACCTGTTCCCCAGTTCTCCTGTGGTCCCCCTGTTCCTAATTTGTTGATTTGCTCCTTTCTTTGGTTTGTCCTCAGTTTCGTATCTCTCGAGTTTTTTTTTTTTTTTTTTTTTTACCTTTGACCTTGTTTTGTACTTTCTTTTTGGATTTAGTTTTTTCGGATTTCATTCATTCATCATCACCACTCATCAGCTCATTACAGCTCGCTTTGTATCTGTATCTGGGTCCTTGCCATTTTGCTATCGTGACACCAACAGAGGAAAAGCTGCACTCCATTTATGAATGATTTCAGGTTTACGCCTATGATCTCTGACATTTTAGTTGACCAAAAATATGATTTAGCCCCTAATGCAGCTGTCAGCTCTGATCAATGATATAATCCACTAAAAAAAACAACTCATTTTGTCTCTGATATCAAAAACTAAACAGATTGCAGTCAGTGAAGCAGTACTGCATATAAATCCCATCTGCTTTAGTTTTTTGTGACTTCAATAACAATTAGGATATTCTCGAATAATTAAGTTTACTTTTAATCCCTTCTGTTGGAAAACACACACACACACACACACACACACACACACACGGACACACACACCTTCAAACACATACAGTAACTACCCCTCACACGGATAATTGGATTGTCCCCTCAAGTGATTGTTGGATGCCCCCTTTAATTTTTTAAATTGAGGGCCACAAAAGAGCACAAAGTGCTGCAGTGATTACCATTACCCCTCATCTTTACACGCACGCGCACAGACACAGACACACACACACACAGACACACACACACACACAGACAACATCTCCTGCATGGTATTGAAGCTGTACCATGGCAACGCGCTATAACTGCTTTTAATTCCACCATGCAACGATGTAAGAGTTTAACAAGCATATTGATTTGCCCGTGCAACACCGGCGCTCATATTCATTTCTCTAATGATAATTTGGGTGTGCAATCACCCGGGGATAGAAGTGATTTTTATCCAGTGGTTTTACAGGGAGATCCATTTAATCTTTGTGTCAATAACACCCTCCTCCCCCCCCTCCTCCTTCTTCTTCTTCCTCTCCTAAGCTTGCTCTTTTGCCATGCCTTGCATTTCCTCCTCCTGTGTTAACTGTCGCCATTTCTAATCCGGCCACCCCGAGGGAGGTGGCATCCGTATACCCATTCCAGTCACGCTTCCTTTTTCTGTTTGCTCTCTGTTGCACTCGGGGGCAAAATGGCTTCCGGAAGAGACATCAAAACCCTCACAGGTCCCATTCAGTATTTATCACTTTGTTGTGTTGCGTTAATGCAGCAAATCATGGCTGTGAAATGCAGAGAAATCCTTCCTTGTTTTCAATCTCAATTAAACACCCACTCGCCCTGCTGCTCAGACCGTAGTTTGCACAAAAACAGATGTGCACTGGCGGGAAAAAAAGGGGCAAGACCGTTCACCTTCATGCATCGTCCTCTGATGGAAAAAGTAAAAGTACTGTAGACGGGAAAGAGGTGAGACGCATGACGGGGGGGAGACAGATTGACGTGGGAGAGCAAACGTTGCTGAATAAAAGGCAGAAGAGATGTGATACAGGGAGAATTTGAAGTGCTGCTAATAAGCTTGGAGTTAAAACGGAGAGCTTTGCAGTGAAAACAGATTTAGATATTACCAGACAGGGATTTATGATGAGAGGGTGAAAAACAGGCAGAAAGCACAAAAAAAAAATCTTTTTCAACAAGTCATTTCATCTTACATCCAGCCTTGAAAACTTATTTTCCACGAAGCGAGTGAATAAAATGTATTGACGGCGTGAGAGATGCTCCCCAATTTTAAGGGCTGTAGCTTTTTAAAAGCGAGCACATTTACCTTAAGTGGAAATGTTTGGAAGCGAGTGAGGTCTTCTGTTTGGGTGCTTTTTCTGTGACATCTGTGTTTGACAAATCATTGCAAAAACTCTGAGTGTGTCTCGCAGGCAAGGCGTTTGCAGAAGGCGGCGCCTGCTTTGTATGATAATGAAACAGAAGACGATGTTTCGGTCGGGATCAGACGGCGTCTTGCGGTGCGACTCGCTTGACGACTGTCGAATTTCATGGCGACTGCCTCCGCTGATATATGGTTGAGTTTGACTGTGAAGTTCAGAAGCGCTGAGCATCTCTGAGAGACATCATGCAAATCAGATTTATGTATTCTCAGTGGAACTTCATGTATTTTTTAACAAAAATATATGTTCAACTTTGATGATTTCATTTCTGGTTGCCGATGTCAGCTGGATGTGTCTCGTGTCCAACCAGCCGATTCCTTCGGGCCTTATCGTGAGTGTTGGCCGCTAAAAGTTTTTACTGTCATTGTGATCAGACTGTGGTGGCTTTTGGTTCGCTGTTGTCAATCTGCTCAGCAGTGTGCAGTTGATGAGTAATGATACTGATAGGATAATTTGGCTGTGTGTTGGCTGTCGCTGTTCAGCTCTCACGCACTGTGTATTTGCAAGACGACACTTTGGTGCGGGGTTCACACACCCACTGGATCCGAACAGGTGATTCATGAATGTAGTGGTTACCAGAACGCTCAAGATGCCACAACACCTCAGTGATACAATTTCGGATTAATAAGCAGACGTGTTCCTTCCTCGTTTGGCTCTGCTGCTCCCACGCCAAATTAACACGCCTCCGCATACTGAGTGCAAACTGAAAACAACAAACTCCCATGATATTCTCTGCAAGACAGCAAACAAACTGAGTCTACTAATGCGTCAAAAGCCCTTTTCACACAGGACTTTGGACATGACCTCTGACGCCTGCTCTACCAACTGAGCAAGTGGGAACCCCTTATTCCTTTTTAAACATCTGTTTTGTGAGATCTGATTGTGAGACTGGCTTTATTGACGTTCAAAAGTGATCACAGAGAAGGTTGAGAGCAACATGAGGTTGTCATATTCAAGTACAGCCACAGAGAATCATTAAGTTGATCTTAAAGAGCTGCAAATGTGTTTTCATGCTTGTAACAAAAACGACAACAGTGAATTATATCGATTGTATCTGAATGCGCCAAATGAAAAAGAAAGGTGGGCGGAAATGTCTATATCACAAGAGGTCCCCTGGTGATACTAGTCCCGGTGAAGGAGAACAGTATTAATGGGGTTAGTCGCTGCGATGTGATGCACAAGAAAAATCTTCTACACAACTCGATACTGAAAAAGTAGCACACAGTCACACTACTGTAACGTGTTGCTGTCAGACACTTGATGGATACCGTGTCAGTAAAGCTTAAAGGCTCCACACACGTGCTCCACATCCACACAGGTGTTTCGACTCATGGCGCCTGATTAGAAGGTTTCTCAGGACTGCGAACATGAACATCTGTTGCTTCATCAGATTGGCCAGATTTCTGTGATTTTGATGAAACGGAACAGAAAAGCAAGTGTTCAGGACATGGACTTTGCTAACAATCCATAAATGTGATTTGTCGTGTTTTAAAGGCGCAACAAACACTGCCATTCAGGAAATGATGGGGATCACGAAGCAGCTGAAGTCTGAAATTGCAGCTCACTACGGTCAACTACCATACATCACGAGTGAACGAGGGACTGAGTCCACTTACCGCAGTATATCATTAAAAATATTATGCACTGACAATAACAGAAACAGTGAAAGCAATAGCGAGCACAAATCTACCTCTTTTCATCAGCCAGCTGAAGCCAATTTATTTCGAGAGCACGTTTAAAAACAACGAGCGCAGAGCCAAAGATTACATAAAACACACAGGAACTTCCAAATAAAAACACAAGAATTTGAATAAAAAACTTAGAGCAAGGCCCATGGGAGGAGGAAGCATTTATTTGAAGACTAATTAATTAATATCAGGCTCTTGATTTATACTTTTTTTGAGGGTGACGTATTTGCCAACATTTAGCAAATTACTTTAATCCCCAGAACCAAGAAATTCTAATCAAATATCTGATTGAATGCGACACAATTAATCACCAACTATGACTACAGGGGGTTCATCACCTCACACAATTATCAGGTACCCAGGTGTATCAGCTTATGTAATTGTTGCACTGCAGAAACATTGCAGTTACAACTCCTGCCTCGATACCTCCCTCGTTGTTTTTTGTTTCCTTGCTTATCTCTTTGTCTGACCCCTTTCTAAGTCTCATTTGCCATCTTACCTTCCTCTTCCCCATCAAGTTCATCCTACCTAATAAACTCTATTTTTTCTTTTTGTGGGTACAGCGTGTGTGACCCACCTTAATTCAGCTGCTCGGCATCTGGGCATCACTGACTATCAATGACTAGGCAACGGCATGATCGTGTGTGTCTCGATAATGAGACAATTTGCTTGGGTGCGAGGTGGCAGTGAAAACGTAGTGTTGAATCTCTCTGATTTGGGCATTCTCTAAACTGGGTTACTGACTAAAGTTAGGGGTCTTATTTTTTGTGTCCAGCACATTGTTACTTATTGCTGCAGATGTCTGATGATTGATACTACTGGCAAAGTCAGTCAAGAGTGTTCAGTCATGGACATAAACCATCTGACACACCATTGGTAACAGAATAAATGAACTTTTTATGAATGAATGTTCTTGTCCCAAGTGTGTACCCTCAAAAGACTCTATTCAAATCTAATAATGAAATGATCTCCCTTAGTTAGAAATATAGCGCAAGAAATCCACTGGCCAAATGTGGACATTTTATGTTTTTTCTTTGACATACATACAAACAAAATAAGTTTCCAGCCTTGAAGTGGGCCTTTTACAGACATGTCTCTTGTCTCTAAATATTAGATTATTCCACTTGGCTGGATCTTAATTTTTTTTTACTGTTAGCAAGCCCACTGGATTTGATAATGACACAGCGCTTCAAAAAGAGCGCCAAGTGGATAGACTGACGCATCCAAAGAAAGCAGGCGGGGGTGGGATGATGGTGGTCTAAACTCATACATTTAAAACAAGTTACAACTCCCTTATATAACAGTGGCAACACCCAAAGGGCCACAAGGAATTCAGGGATGACATTATCTCCTCTCCTGTCATAAAGAATGGCCCAGTTCATCCAATGCTTAAGGAGATCGGAAAGGAAGTACGGAGGCACATTTCCTTTGCAATCAAACATTCGATCAGCTCTCATCGTGGCCTCCACTCAGATGCTTCTAGGTCATTTCACTCAGTTAGGAAATCTTTGTAAGCAAAAAAGACCGTGGCCCAATAAACCTTATAGACTTAGATAAGTGTTTGAGTGAGAGTCAACAAGGGACCCTGATGGTATAAATAGGACCGGGACAGCACTTTGTGATTCAGGATTCATATTACCTCGGGGGTTTAGGGCTTTTAATTTTATAGTTTTAATTATACAACAGTAAAAGCAAAAAACAGGAGGACACATACACACAAATAGGACTGCTGTGTAGTGTATAGTCCTATTTGTGTGTATGTGTACTCCTGCTTTCAGGGGTTTCAGGGAAGAAAGATAACATTTCAAAAGCTTATGATGTTTTTTTTTTATAAATAGTGATTCAAGTAGAGAATCAGTTGTGGGAGAAAATGTCAGATCTTGGACGGTGATTTAAAAAATGTCTCTTGTGAATACGAGTAGAATAAGGAGATCAATCACATATTCAAGAGCGCCATCATCTGGATTATCATTGTTTTTGCTTTTTACGTTTTCGGGCTTCCCTTGGTAACCCATAGTAACACCACGTTTGAAGTTACAATGCTGTGAACCGTCGAACTGCAGAAAATGGATATAAAGGGTTCAAAATGGTGCCATGATGGAGCAGAGAGGGTGGACAAGGATGCAGGAGATGGCAGTCAGGAGTGCAATGGACATGGAGATGGGAACTAAAATGAAGCCGTAACATGCTGAATTTACAAGAAGGCCCAAATAATTAAGTTTCTACAAACTCATTACCTCACAAAATTGACTTATTTTTTTAAGGGAATCAGGGAGGGAAGGGAATAAGGGAATTTGTCTCCATCTCCCTCTCTTTGCTGTTGTTGACTGTAGTTGATGTGTCTGCTATGACCTTTAATACGTTGGTGTTTAAATTTGACATCTGCTGTAGTGCCAAACGTTGTCGAATTGCTGTAAACTATTTGATAATAACTATCAGATACATGTTATTCCGGCCTTTCAGCTTAATACATAAAACACGAATGTCACGCGCCATTTGCTATGACCCCCAACTGTGACTGACTTCCTGTTTCATTCAGGATCACGGCACACAAGGACCAGGCGAACACAAAGGAATATCAGGGAAACACAACAGAGCTAAAGACTGCACTGAAATACAACTATACTAATGAGAGGACGAGGTGAAGGTGGAGTGAGGCTAAAAGAAACACAGGTGAGGGTAAAGAGTGGAGATACACCAGGAACATTTAAGGAGCTGGAAAAACACTAGGAACCCAATACACAAGAGGACAATCAGAGTCGAAACAAATCAGGACAATCGCAAGAGAGGGAGGGAAGTAACACAACATGACACGTGAGGATGAACCTTACGAAATAAAACAGGAAACAATAACTTTCACAAAAAAAACGACTGACAAATGGTGCTCACCCCCTTCACGATTTTGCCAGCGGGATATTCCTCAATGACTTCCCGAGAATGTGTTTCAAAGTGTGGACACTGGGACTGGGCCCAATTGTCGGCAGCCTTTGTTTCCTGGCACTACTGCTACAAAATATGGTCCACGGTGTCAGAGGCCAGTGTTAGAAGACAGCGACGCGTGGTGGGAGCCAGGGTGTCAAGACATGCATCCATAATAGATGTTTCAGTGACAATTAGGGATCAAGTGCTTCATTATGCGCACTTTAAAGAAAATAATGGTTCCACTTCCAAAATGGATTATGATGGTAGGTGACTTTATGGAGTCAATAAAATGGCCGACTGGCATCAATTGATATTAATGCTGCGAGTAATTCATTTAACAATTCGTACCGTTGCGTCACTTAGACCTTTCTACACAATATTCTTTGTAAGTGCCATCAGGTACCGTTGACATCCACTGAACGACTGCGGCCGCGCTCCGCCGTTCTTAACGCAGGCATCATCTTATCAATTAGGAAGATGTGAAGCCACGCATCAAGGAATGACACGAACATCAGGTTGTCTGATGTAAACAGCCCTACAGAGGCCCGCGAGCAGATGGGGCACGCTAATAAACTTCTGTTATGTCGTGCTCTTCAAACAATGCTACACCATAATTTACAAATAATCAACAATGCAGAGAAGTCGTTAAAATAGGCAATTAGAATCAGAGGTGTTAATTATGCAACTGTGACAATTACTGTGTGAAATACTGAGACAGATTTGTAAAAAAAAAAAAAATGTTCATACATTTGTAAAACGAATGTTACATGTCAGTCTATGTCTAAATGTATAATATTTGTATTTTATTTTATTCATAGTGCAGTAAAAGTGAATACATAACATGCACTGTAGAAACCTTATGTGAAATATAATTTGAACAAAAGAGAAAAACATCCCTATGTGCACAGTTACGTTCAGGAACAAGACCGTTGGCCTTGGAGACCAGCAGGTTTAGTGCCAATCCAGAGAAGGACAGACTTTGTTTGTTGGGTGAGCTGGGTGAAATTGAGAATGAGAAAGAATTTCTTGTTTTGCTGTCCTGTTCTCGATGACGTAAGAGATGTGCTTTTCACTAAAAGGTCCTCCATTGATGCTGATTTCTTTTGGTTGGATGATCATGAAAAACTTGAGCCGGGCTTCAGGAACCTTTTTTTTTGTTGTGGGTTTTCTTTCTCAAGCTTCGGAGAGGAGGCAGAATATTTTGCATGAGACCGAGCTGCAAAATAATGAAATGAAATTGAATGAATTGTATGACCGCTGCAGCTGTGTTTTTGTCGTCTTGTGAACCCATGAGGGATGGGCACTCTACGTGTGTGATACGAAAATATACAAAATCAATCAATCAGGACCAGACTCGAACAAGCAAAGACGAATGAGAGAAGGGAAAAAATAAAATAAAAGCAACAATAACAACACAAATGAGTTAAGAAAAACAAAACAGAATATAAGATACAGCATTTATGTGTTGCTAAATTCACCAGTCCACCTGGTGAAGGCCCAGCCGGCTTTTATCTTGAGACATCAGTAAAGCAAAGCCTGCAAATGCATCTGTCGCTGTTCCCTGGCCCAAAACTATTGATCTGGCTCTATGCCACAATATATTGTGTTGTAAAAAATTGATTTTGTGCATCACGAGGCTGAAAAACACACAATGCAGCACTTAACATGACACTCACTGCACCTTAAAGTGTATGGTATGAAGGTATGATGTCATAAACAACCATTTTCGGCAGACTTGACACAGTTTTTGCACCTAAGGGAGACAGCTAAATCATGAATGTGCACCCCCCCCCCAAGTTTACGTTTAGTCAGATGCTAAAAGCGCCGAGCTCCATTGTCGGAGAAGACTCTGCA
>OMLP01020066.1:0-15880 GCA_900302685.1 Spondyliosoma cantharus
CTTAGGTGGCGGAGGAGAGACTTCCTTAGGTGGTGGTGGGGGGGGAGAAACCTCTTTAGTTGGTGGTGGGGGGGGAGAAACCTCTTTAGTTGGTGGTGGAGAGACTTCTTTAGGTGGTGGTGGAGAGACTTTGGGTTGTGTAAGAGAGACTTCTTTGGGTGGTGGTGGCGGCTGCGGTTGTCGTGGAAAGAGCTCTTTTGGGGGAGGTGGAGAAACCCATTTAGCTTGTGGAAGAGAGACTTCTTTCGGTGGCCGTTGAGGTACTTCTATAGGTGGTGGCAGAGCGAATTCCTTAGGTGGTGGAAGAGGTGGTGGAGGAGAGACCCTTGTAATGTTATTGGATAAGACTGCTTCAAGTGGTGGAGGGGGAGCTGAATAAGGTGGGGGAGGTGGGATATTCAGGGGTTGTTTCTGTGGTTCAGCCTCCGTAGTCACTTTAACACATTCTGTTTTCACCACTGATATAACGGACGTAGAGTGACCACCAGGAGTGGACCTCTCTGGTAGCACCTCAACAGGTATACCTAACCCCTCCTCACCAAACATAGGTGGCGGCGGAAGAGGGAAATCAATCTCATCATGTCCATCAAGGCCCATTGGTGGGGGTGGTGGGGGCCAGGATGACTCAGGCGATACAACAGCCAACTTGGGTTGGAGAGGACTGTGCACCAGAGAAGATGTAGGCGGAGGAATGTGTGCTAATGAAATGGCAGGTACTGTGTCCACCTCTGTAGTTTGCGTGGACGTCTTTTTGGCTTCTTCTTCCCTCACTGTTGCCAACCTTCCTTCGCGTCTCTCTGTGGCTTTCACCAACATCCCGCTTAATATGTCACTTACTCTTACATTCCCATCTTTTTCTATCACTTTTCTATTTCCCGTCACATCAACATGCTGCTCAGCCAGTCTGTCATTTTTCTCTTTGTGAATCTCGGCATTCAAAATACCACTTTCTTGAACTTTCTCCAGCATATGTAGTGATCCATTAACGGACTCTGCTATCATAGTCTGGTTCTTCTGTTTTCTTTCTACCACTAAGCTCTTTGCGGTGCCATCTGGAGATGCTGAAGGAGAGCTCCTCTGCTGTCTCCTATCCTTTGGATTCTTCTTTATGATGGCGTAAGTCTTACCAGGTGCCGGGGGTCCCAGGAGCAACTCAACGCTACGCTTGCTGTGAGACCATACCTCTGGAGGAGGTGGTGGAGGTGCATGAATATTCGGTGGCGGAGGTATGTTGAAAAGTTCTCTCAAGGCCCTTACCGAAGGGCTGGCACTGGCAGTATTGAGTCTGTTGACTTGGGCGTCAGGTTTAAGATCCACTGTAGACTCACTGTTTTCAGGAGCCTCAGGCTGTGAGGGAGGGGGTTGAGGTGAAGCAGGAGGAGTGGAACCAGGGAAAAACCTTTGAAGCTTCGCTAAGAGGCCTCTCTTGTGCCTTGGAGATGAGCTGTGAGGAGGTTTAGAAAGCCGTGTTGATGTGACATCTTGGCTGGAGTAGCCACTGGATGGGGAGACGGTTTTGCTCATCTTATTCTCCTGCAGTGGCTCCTGCTTCTCTTGTGAAGCGTCTTTGGAAACAGTTCTCTCAGCCTTTGAAGCTTCCTCTGCCTTTTGTGCCAGCAGCTGAGATCTGATGGGACTGAATGACACAGAAGCTGTAGAGTCTTCCAGAGAACTGGTGTCAGCATTGTATCCAGGGCTGTCCATTTGTTTTGAGGGCATAGGAGAAGATCCGGGTTTGTTTTTTTCATTTTCATCACCTGAGGCTGAGATTGTATGGAAAGTAGATTCCCCTGAAGTGACCCTAACCTCCGCCAGATCACGTGACCTTCGCTTCATCTTATTGTGGAGGGAATAGGATCGGTTTGGAGGAGGAGGAGCCTTCTTGGATTTTATGACAGAGAGGCTACGGGCAAACTGCCCATCTTTCTTCACCTCGCCTCCCTTATTCATGAGATTGCCATTGGAGGTGCAATTTGAAGCCTTGGAGGAGTGAACACTGACTTTGTCCTCTTTAGCTGAGCCATCTCCATCCTGGGACCTCTTCTGTCTGGGGGTGCTGCTGCTGGAGATGGTTGAGGAATCAGATACCAAGGTCTCTGAGGACTCAGAGTTGCTCCAACAAGAGCTGTCGGACATATTGGGAGGCTTGTAGCGAGAGGCGGAGGTGATGGTAGAGGCTCTGGAGGAGGCCCTGGAGTAATTTTCTCTGGTATGAGAGGCTCGAGAGGAAGCACGGGAGGAGGATGGGCTGGACAGCAACAAGCTGCTCTTGCTGACGGTGCGGACACTGTTGCGACTCCGTCCGCGGCTGATCTCCACCACGTCGATGGAGGGTGGCAACACAGCATTGGGGATGATTTTGGACATGTATGCAGCCTGGGGTGACATGGTTATGACAGGGCTGGGTGGTTCCTGCTGGAGGCTGTTGGCAGTGGTCAACCAGGGAACGGCCAGGGACCGAGGCCTCTTCTCACCCGACAAGTCGGGGCCCAAGCAGTGCAGCAGGGCAAGGTCATCTCTATGATCAGCATGGGTGGCACCGAGCTGCTCAAGCTGCTTTTTGTTGAGGGGATGGATGGCATCCATGTCTTGAAGGTTGGAACTGGCTCCTTGTTGTGACTTTCCTGCATGCTGTTGCCCATCAGTCGTTGGGCTTTCGTCAGATTCACCATTATAAAGCT
This sequence comes from Spondyliosoma cantharus, assembly GCA_900302685.1. Classification (NCBI taxonomy): domain Eukaryota; kingdom Metazoa; phylum Chordata; class Actinopteri; order Spariformes; family Sparidae; genus Spondyliosoma; species Spondyliosoma cantharus. Next base: position 2,682 of record OMLP01020066.1, read on the forward strand.
GCTCCTCATCTAACCTCTGAGCCACTGTCCAACCCCCTCTGTCCAGGCCTGATGGGAGACAGGAAGACCAGTAGGAACAAGTTTGCAAATGGACATGCAAAGAAAACAATCAATGCATTTATTTTCTGTACAGAAGACTGTAACATAGCCATAAGTAACACCACAATCACTCTGAATGTACTCATTCAATTCAAAAGGTAATAATGGATGGATGTTTTATGAAAGCAATACATTAAAATAATGAGCTACATACCCAGTTCTCTCTGAACATGCTGTGGGATCCCTGCAACAGTCTTCCTGTGTTTTCTCCTTGTCTTGGACTTTTTCCCAGAGTTCAAGGGCCTGAATGTTGATCCTGGGCAGACCGAGGCAGGAGAAAAGGGTGAAAATCACGATCCTTTGATCCATTTAAACTGAATCCAATCTGTAAATCTCATCATTAAGGCGAAACACGACAGGTATCTACCCTGTTCACCTGTAGTGTCTCTCCTTCAATGTTTAATCTGTCATTTTGTGTGTGTGCGTCACCATACAGTACGCTGTATAATGACCAAGATTACTTACAAATAGTATTTACAGTTGTGGTTACCTTGCCTGGTGAGTCCAGAGCGGGAGGATCTTGAGGACACGGATGACTGCACAGAGACGACTGAAGTTGAGTCAGCAATGGTGCTGTCGGTCATAAACCCTCCACCTTCCCCGTCTGTGTGGATCGTCATTGATGACTAGCAGAAGGAGAAACAAAATCATTATGATGAAAAACTGCTTGTATAAGAACTTTGCATTTGCAGTAAGTGTAAGAAAATAAAATGCAATTCTGGGCGTGATGTGTCACTTACAATTGTACTTTCATTATCCCGGTACTCCACTCCATTATTGGTTTCTGCAACGAAAGTATCATTTAACTGCAGATTATGATAGCATTTAACATTCTTAAGAGTGTTTATATCCTCTGGTGCACACCCTCTTGAGTATGCATACAGTAATCGACATCTTGGCATGAGACACCTCTAATTTAGTGCACAGACGTAACACTGTATCATAATGTGTTTTGTACCTTCCTGCTGCATCATTTTTAACCCCTCCAGGGCCTCAGTGTGAAGGTTCTCCAGGTACTTGGGCCTGCTGCTGCCCTCAATGAACACGTTCTCCTGGAACAACGGGGGTGCCGGGGTCTTGTCATCGTCGTCTCGCCTTGGGGCAGCTGAAAGTAGAGGGGAGTGGAAGAGGGAGGGGATCAGCCTGGATGCACTCAAAGCTCTCTGTGTTACTGTAACAGTAGATAAGTGGGCCATATGGACGGGATGAGAGCGTTCAGGTGTCTGCCAGGGGCATTTAAGCACAGGAATGGTTAATGTGTTTGAGGGTTAATACTTGAGAGTGTGAGTTAAAAGGCTAAATTCGACTCAGGCAGGATTAAACTCCAGTGACTCTGACAATGACTTAGCACGGGATTATCATATCAAAAATCCACCGTCAGCAGCATGTGCTCTAGCTTAATTATCATTTAATTAGACGGTGAGAAGAGCACTGATTAAATTGCTGTCAGATCTTGTTGCATGTACATCAGTTCATTATAAAATACCTGCGATACCATGTCATGAACCATGGACACCACCCAAAAAAACTGCTTGCTATGTTGTTTTGGGGAAGAAATTTTTTTCATCACATGAGAAAAATCTTCATTGACTGATTTTTTTTTGTTTGCTTAAACAAATACATTTCTATGACTGAATAGGCAAACTTACCTTAAAAGGACAACACAATTTAATTTGGTTTCACTTTATCTTTATTTATGCGGACCCTGCCACATTTATAACTTCAAACATTGTTCTGGGGATCATGTTTTCCTCTGAGAACAGCTGGTTTATGCAGTTATGGAAAAAAAACTCCAATGTGTACCTGCATAAACCTATTCTGATGAGTTGTTGTCACAGAAAACCAAGTCAAGTTGTTGGTTTGAATGTTGTGATTTTACTTAAAGAGTGTGAAATCTCTGTATGAATTTTTAATTTTGCGTTTTAAAAAGACTGCATGTCAAAATTAAGAAATCTTGATGAAACCAGGATAAAAGACAAAAGCTGCTGTTACAGTCGCTTTACATTTGCTGACTAACTGACATGTGATTCAACTCTGTGATGCTTCCAGGAGACAGTCTTGGATCAATGGCCTAACAACCGGCTAAGACACTTTTATGTAATGGCGACAGCTGCTCCGCATTTAGCCTCCTACTGTACTCCACTGTCTCTAAAAGATCATGCTGGAATTAGCCTTGACAATCATGTGCTCTGTGATCGGTACTAATTATTACCGCCGTCTCTTCTGTAACAGCATTACCGGTGACAGAAAATACCAAGAAAGAATTATCTATAAATATGCAAATATCTATTTGTGTACTGCAATTTAGAGCGAATGTTAGCTGTTAAAGTCGAGAATTTAAATCACAGCAAATCAGGAGAGTAAACATTGAGATCTGACAGTGCTTTTTATAATCTACAATTCCAGTGAATGACAACACTTTCATTACTTTACTGCCGTTCTAAGGCTATCCAGTTGATCCAGCCTCTATTTGTCTCATTTAAAGAGCAATGTCAAGGATCACATCTATTGCCTCACAATTCAAGAGGTTGGCAAGTGCCGCTTTCACTCACCTTTCCTCTTGAAGACTGGTGGAAAGCAGGGGAAATTAGCACTAGAGTTGTTGGTCAGAAGCACCACCATGGTGTCTCATAAATGAAAAGTAATCCAAAAGTACCCTAAAACTATACCAAAGTTGTGTTAAAGAGAAAAAAAACAGATCTAGAGTTGCAGTCCAACAGCTGACAAAAACATCCTGCAAAGATCAAGACAGGATGATAATCTTGCTTGTTTTTGATGGAGTTGTTGTTGTGTCAGTTCAGGTCCATGCGGAGCAGAAAATGCCGCTACAGCCAATAGACAGTCAGAGCTCAGACACTAATCCTCAGCAGCCTAATTCTCTACTGTATCACCCCCACACGCTGCTCAACAAGAATCAGCGCAGCATCCCACTGTTGCCCCCCCATCTGTAGGCACCCTCGTCCCGGATTGGTCAGTCGGGGGAACAGATCAAACTGAGATCATGCATGTAAACACTTAAGGGAAGGGAAAGCTGTTGTCAGGGATTTGAGGTGCCAGGGCGTCATGGGTGGCTCCTTCTTACTTGCTCCACTGTTAATAAATAACACTACACAAAGGAAAAACACAGCAACTTTGTTCTCCTCAGACTTCATTTCGAGATGTATAACTTTGTTGTTTTGCCACAAGGGGGAGTAAGTGAATTAAAATAATGTATTCCTGAAACAAGATTAAAAACATGTTTGCAACTCTACAGCACATGGTCACACATGTGAAAAGTGTTCCCTATTGTTTCCAGGAGAAATACATTGAATCTGTTACTACGCAACAAGAGCACAGAGGATGACATAAGAGCTTATACTCCTCATCTGGAGAAGCATCACGCACTTTTATTAAACTTGTTTTCGAGGCAGATTTCTGGTGTTTAGTCTGTTTGTTGCTTTCTTTTCTATTTATGACACCTAAACAATTCATTTGCGACCGAGGGGTTTATTCACTTCCTGGTGTGCTGAGCAGACATGACATGGAATGTGTGCCATCTGAACAAATGGGAAACATTCCCATGGTCGTGATCCTACCGAGTGAGTCAAGACTAAAGTAGTTTGCAAAAGACTAAATGAATCGCGTGTGTTACCAGCACATAGCAACAAGTATAAATAAATAATTACTTCAACAGAATCCACTTATTAAACTTCAACGTATAGATGTAAACAGATAGTTGATATGCATGTGTAGGGTAAAGTCAGTCCGGGACAACAGTTATCTGGTTACCATGACATTACACACTCGACTGGAGCAACACGTTAATGAGGGGCACATATTATCACTGCTCCTGTGATCTCATTGTAATTGTGTCCATATTAATCACTGACATATTAAAGGCACCATCTGTCACTTGGTGGATCGTGCCGAAGCTGGCAGCATTAACGGGCTTGGTGGTGATTATGTATGAAGCCCCCAAACCGATGTTTACATCTCGGATTTGGGCAAACGCGCTAAGTCTAATGGATGTGATACTGCATGACCAGAAACGCAAATGAGGAAAAACAATGTGTTTAAAAAAAAGAAAGAAAGAAAATCAGCTCAAGGGCAGGATGATGATTAGATTCTATGACATGTAAATAACGGTGGATTAAAAGTAGAACGTTTTCACTGAGCCAAACATCTGTTAGAAAGTTTGTTTTGGAAAAATATGGATTCTGTGGCAGTAAACAGAGACAGAAGGCTTCAGGAGATATGTTGCGTCATCGTCTACTGTAAACAAATTGCAAGCAGTGACACAGACAGCAACAGCAAGAGTGTTGTGATACGCAACCATGGCAATACTTTGTACCCAATTTTAGATAAGGAGCACCGTTTTATCTTCAGAAAGAAAATATTGCTCGGGAGGTTTCAGAAATGTTTTTTCTTTTGATAACCTTTTTTCTTTTTTTCTTTTGAAGCAATCATTTTCTAGCAAGGCTTCAAATTAAGAGCATAGACATTGGCTTTATATTTCATACTTAGCATTTATCTATGATCAACATTGTATTGTAAAATGATTGAGGTAATGAGTAAATGTTCAAATTTGTTTGTTTTTTTTAAATGTTTTAATACATTTGATTAATATAGGTAGCTCTTTGATTAAATGTCCGTTCAATGTTATTCACAAGAAGTTCTGAATGCTTTTTTCAAGTCGGCTCGACACTGCCAGGACCAAAATTCTGTCTGGGAAGTACTGAATCGTTACGTTGATTGATGTGAAAGACAAATACAGATGTCATCTTGTGTTCCTTTATTCTAACTTAAGAATACAAACCTCCCTCCAGGTGGCTAAAATCCCCAAATTCCCAGAACAAAAACAAAATGCCTCTTTCCAAACCTAAAAGAAAGGTTGACCTAGGGAACAAATACTGTTGTTTGACATGGATTGACAACTGATTATTTTCTGTGAATCAGAAATTCCTCTCAATAACGCTAGGAATGAGGGAAAGACGATTTGCTCAGCTTCACATCAATACGGTTAAAATTGACTTTAATTTACAGTTTTAGACACCTGTACCACCCACAAACACAGACAACCTGATGTGACTCTACGTAGGAGCACTTCATGGGAATCAAACCGATGCAGCTACCCCACACACACGCACACACACACACACACACACACCTTCCGTCCTTGCCCCAACTTGCCCCGCTCTCTTGTTTGCACCGCTAGGCAGACAGCCATGCAGAGACATTATCTCCAGCTCTGTGGGTGCTGCTGTCTGCCAGGTGCTTAAGCCTCTCTAATCAGCCCAAACCCGACCGAACACACCGTTATGACAGTGGGAAAGGGCTGATCGAGGCTCACCGTTTCCAAAAGCAACAGTCTCGATACACTCAGCACATGTGTTGATACGTGGTGGTCAAAGCTTGTGAGCTCCAATGACTGTTTTCACGCTCTTGGCTTCCAATGCATTAAGTATAAACATCTCTCCATCAAAGCTGGAAGGACGGAAGGAAGGAGCTTGCTGTGACAAGGACAACGATCCAGCTAACAGACACACCTGCATGACCTGACACGCTGGGTTACACTTTAATTCACTGTCAGACAACACAATCTGTATGCCAGTAAACCTGCATGTATCGGATACCTGCAGAAATATACCTTACATGCCCACAAATCCATGCTACTGCTACTATAATGCAGGTGGCCTCTTTTTGCACCATAGTTAATGTCATTACATTGATTTACATCCTGAACCCCCACAGCCCTCCCCTGTTACTGCACAGTTTAAACGTCAAAAGTGAAGAATTTCCTCTTCTCAAATTCAGTGACAGTTTCATAGCGTGGAGGTCTCTCTTGATTATTTTAGCCATGGGCAAAATATCCAGTGCCATTAAGCAACATGCAGGAGAATGTAAACTCCTCAGGCCTGGCGGTTCCTGTTTAGGCACACCTTTGCTACAGGCTCCCATTGTGTGTGATTACAGACAATAAATAACAGTGCAAGGAAAGAGTTCCAGGTTCTTATGATTAGAACAAGAGGGCATACATTTGGGAAGAATTAAAGAGAAATAAAAAAAATAACCTTATTTGCTACTGCTTTAAAAGTGCAATATGTAAGAATCAGCCAATTCATCCTCAAAACAAACACAGCGTATCACCACAGTAACCACTAGCTGCTGTTAACTGTAGCTGCCGTTAGCTCGTTAGCTCAATATATTGTGCAGTTAGTGGTCCAGACAGGGATTTCAGAGCACTGGGGAAGTGTGGGTGTTTACTAGCTGGTTAGCATGCTAACTTAATCTCTGCAATGAATTAGATAGACGGCATACTGTCATTTTTCTTCCCATTCTATTGATAATTTCAGTTCATTTTAAAACATTTTCGACAAAAATTGTGCATTTTCATGTCGAGTTGAAATAAAAAATGCACTTTTGACACTTTTAGATCACATCCACGGCCATGTTGTGCATTTATTTAACAATATGCAAAAAATCAAAACATCATCGAAATTGCAACATGACCTAAATCTGTCAGTATAATTGCAATATGATTTTATTTTGCATATTGTTCACCCCTAGTCCATTAGCATGCTAACATTTGCTAATTAGCACTAAAGACAGCGATGGCAGAGGTCATTAGGATTTATCCTCCGGGGACCATAAATGTTGACAATTGCCATCCCTACAGCCACACTGCTAGCATAGCTAAAAATGTTTCTATTTTATAGGCCATACTATTTTGTCATACCATAATAAACTGATCATTGTAACTTGTGATAATAATTGTGTAACACTGTATACTGTGATACCGTAAAACTGTGATATACAATCTTTATTGTACCATGAAAATCATGCAGCGCTGTAACCCTAATGCTAACATTAGCATTTATCTCAATGTTCATTAATAAAGATGGCGGCGCGTCCAGACGCAGCAGCCCGATGCTTTTTTACCTACCTACTTGAATCTTTTGTTATTTATCTTGTTGTATATATTTTATTATTGTTGTATATATCTTACGATTTCTATATATTTTTTTATACTTGTTTATATTTATTTGTCAAACATAACTGCTGCTAACTGTGTTTCTGAAACAATGACAATAAAAATCTATTCTATTCCATCTATTCTTCTATTCTAATGCACAGATGTGATAAAGGATAGTCACTTAGAGCTGCTAACATGGAAGAATACTTTTGCCATTATTTTGTCATCTTTAGAATAAACAAAATGGTAGATCATGTCCCTAACACTAAAAACACACCAAGCTGTGCTGATACAAACTGGGCACGTCCTTCAAGCAGAAGTGCAGGCTTATCAAAGTTCCAGTCCTTGACTACGTATTGAAAGAACAGTATGTACTTGAACAGGAAAACTAAATAAATAACCAACATTGTGTGCCCCTTCACTATGAGGTACACTAAAACCTCATCATTATCTTCAGCTACAGAACAGTGCATTTCTACCCTTTACAGAGTTGCTTAAAATCTCCCTCACTTGACAACAGAAGTCATGACCGATGACTCACAAAACTTTCCAAGCACATATTTATCAGTCTCTCTGTAGACTTGCCACAGTATATTGGCAAACATTTTCCTTTCGTGACAAAAGCCTGTGCAGTTGGTGCAACATATCTACACAGTTTAACAATGAAACAATGTATGATTTCATAAATAATAACTGTTGCTCCCGGCCGTCCTGTTTAGTTTGGTGACACTGACACCACACGTTCAAGGACTGCAAAGAATAAAAAGGAACTTGATTAAGTGAAACTGGAGCACTATTATTCAGTTGGGACTAGAGGGCAAACTGGCTCCTACCAAACTTCTCTTACCATTTGAGTGACCTAAATATGATCTCCTCTGTCATTTGGGTGTGGCGGCTGTTCATCTATTGAAACAAAATCCTAGTAAATACTCATAAAACCCTGTGATTATAAACAAGAAGTTGTGCAACTGTTTACTATACAGGTAGTCTAGTCCTCAACTACAGAAATTCCCACAACGTCAGCATCAGCTTGATTCTCCCATAACACATGGGCAGGCTGTGTGTATGTGTTTGTTTCCGCTCTTTTGATTTTTTTGAGATTGAAAAAATACATAACCCTTTCCTCCCTCTACTATGGCAATTAACTTTACAAAAGTACTTGGAAGAATCCACTAGTGCTTTTCACACAGAGGTTAAATAATGAGCTCATCTCTCAGAAGGAAACACCTCCAACAGGTGACAGTGTATTAAAAGAAATGAGCTGGTTTATCATTTCCCGCCATGACAGCAGAAAGTGAAACTCTAATAGATGTCAGTTTTCTCAAACCTGTTCTCCTGCCCTACATTGTTATTGTGTCATCATAACACCACAACCACAACAACAACCCTGTGTTACGCAAACACACAAACAATATTAAAAAAAGGTACCATTTGTTGTAGGTTTTTCTTTACAGCAACATCAGTTTTAAGAGAATCTAAATTTCCCATAATGCTTCCCAAAGCAAAAAGTACAAACACCATCTTGTTTTGTTTTTTTCAGTCATAAGCGACCATATTTGGGCGCGAGAGTCGAGCTGGAGGAAGATATCCTAATTGGATCTGATGCCGTGCTAGCGACTTGTCAATTGCAAGGTAGGGAAGAAGTAGGGCCATTTTCTCTTAAACTTAATGATAAAATCTCATAAAATCTGACATCTTTTTGCAACCAGTGGAGGTGCCACCGTCTGGCCTTTAGAAAGAATGCAAGTTTAAGGCACATTTGCGTTTGCTTCACTTTAAACTCTCCAGGTTACAAATGAGTCTTGGAATCTAAATTAGGATGGTGTAACTTTTGCCTTGTTGCCTCCATTGTTTTTCCTTTCACTTCCCTTTTACTTCTTCTGCTATCTGCCATCCCAAAGCCTAAAGCTTGAGCTCCACTTTGCCTGAAAAACACTTCTTTTTTTTTTTAAAGCAACAAAGTAATCTGCCTTATGCACAATCTACTAGATTTCACACAAAAACTAGCCTGCTGATGAACCCGTGAAGGTCCTAATCTTTTATACAACTTTATCAAAACTGATGTGGCAATGCTTTATCAGTGTCCAAAATGCTCCACATAGCACCTTTACCTTAACTGGGCTTTACACCACATGCCAGACTGACAGTACAGTATTACAATCAACAGATAAATCAACTTAACCATCACATTTTTCCTAAATGAAGCAGTGTCTGTAAGAAAATATTCAACCAAGGAAGTCAAACAAAACAGCTCATGTGATCTGCCATCTAGCATGTATGCCAAACACACACTCTCACACACAACGGACTCCCTTTTTAAACCTTCCTCAAAGAAATATCTTTAAAAAGATCAGGAATGTGAGGAATCTCTGAGGGAGTGTTTCGACTGAACAGGTGACTTTAGTAGGACTGCATGACCTAATAAGTCTTAACTTAACCTTATTTCCATTCAACCAAAGTGAGGGGAATTGCTCTTCGAACTAAAGCCAAGGCAGGATTTTGTCAATCAGAGTTGCATAACAGAGAGCCGCCGTGTAGTTTTACAACGTAACGAGTAAACTGACAAGACAGCGGGGGACACAAATCACTGTCAGACAGGTATGCAGAGACAGGCATTGACAGTGTAAGGAATTAGACAAGTGGATGTGAATCAACACGTAAAGACAAATCAGCTCTGCTTTTGATGAAACACTGTCCAGGTAATCAGGGAAGGCAATGGAGAGATAATGGGTTTACCACACTGAAGGGTCCAGGAGGCCAGAGTTTATCGCTCCAAAAACTGCTACTGTGCAATTTCCTCTCTGGTCAAACTCCACTGGCCGTGTTTGCAAAGGGTAGGGTAACCCGAGGGTGATAGGGTTTAGACAATCACCCTCGCAGGGAATCTAGTTGAACCTGCACTGTCATCCTTAAATGAAAACTGAAAAGACCTGGAGATTAACTTGTATCATGTGTAATGGCAGGTTACTTTGTTAGGGACTTATCACCTGAATACAAGCACATACTAGTAGGGCTGCGTATTCATTGAAGATTTTCAGTGCTAGTGCCTGCATGATACTTGAGTTTTTTGCTGACTGATACCAAAAATGTTTTACTTTGATGTGTACATGTAAGAATTGGTCACCTGTCAAATTCATACTCCAAACAAATAGGGGGCAGCGTACCACCAGGGAAACTGCTAACTGCTACCTCAGTTTACGTTGTAGCTAGTTGTTGTATTAGCTGATTCTCCCCAGACTGGAAGCTCAGAGCGACAGGTGAATGCAAGTGTTGTTTACTCGGGCTATCAACTCTTCAGATACAAAGTGGCTAACAGCTAATCGGTTGTCTAGGGCTCCTGCTAACAGTGCTTTTGATTATTGATTGATCTGCTGATATTTTCTCAATTAACTGAGGAGTCTTTACAAAATCAACACAAATACATTCACCAAATATTCACCAAAATCTCTATCATAAAGTTAGAACATCAAATTGCTCGTTTCAAAAGACAAATACTCGAAAACTCGAAGATATTCGGTTTACCATCATATCATGAGACAAAAAGAAAAGCAGTTTATCCTCACATCTTACTAAGAAATAAATCAATACATCATAATGTACTGTAGAGGACTACTGAGGTTCGATACCCAGGCGTTCATACTAGTCTCATATATACACATGTGAGTACTAGTGTGTCAGTACGAGGAGGAACAGTGTGAGTGGAGGGGTCAGGAAAAACAGAACCCCTTGTTCCCCCTCACTGTAACTGTCCTGGCATGGCTTTTAATTAACTGGCACTGTGCCCGCCATACCAGGCAGTTAGTGGGCAGGAGGCCCCTCTTGCATCAATACAGATCATCATCAGGGGCTCGGCTAGAGGTATTCAATTTTACACTGCACCACGTCCCGCTACTGTAATAAACCTCCTCTGGATGCATTTTGGGAATTCTTCTCTAATCAGACAAAGCGCCAGGCGAGCAGCTTTCTACGTTTGTTGCCAACGCCAATAAACTGCATGTCATTACAATGGTTGATAGCTGAGCGCTCAAGAGTGACATATGACAATACCGGACACATAAATCACTTAACAATAGAAATTGTTCCAGCATTGAAGTGATATATTTCTGTAACCTTGAGGCATTGATTTAAGACAGTAGATAGACCATTGTGGCTGCCATCATGGCTATCATTAAAGGTGGGTTACAACTTTCCTCCTAGAGTGGATGTGTGTCCTCTGCCTCGCTGTGGAAGATAGACCTTGTCAGAGGTGAAACACCTTATCTGTCTTCACAATTTGCTTTCTCTTACAAAACAGTCTCACAGCGCAGCAGAAGTAGCACAATGTAGTGCAGCGATTGTGTAATGCAGTCTACATACACAGGACAGAGTCAACGCTGACGTCTTCGTCTATGCATTAATCATGCCCGAAAGCCACAATGTGACTGAAAACGTGTTTATACATCTTCATCTTCTGTTGTGGGTATGGTTGACTGTGTGAGTTTGAATCCAGTGGAAATCCCCTCACACCCTTCCAGCCGAACGAAGAGCTCTGGGCTTCCACTTGGAGAAGACGCAGCAAGCGTAACAGGCGGGGCCTTCTCTGTCTGTAAAGCAATTAGCCAAGACTGCACAAGCAGAGCCAGACACACATAAAACAACCCGAACCAAACATTGTTTGTACTTTTGTGTTTTTACATAAGCCGACTCAGAGGAACAAGGTTTAGCTAGTTTGTCTGGGGTTTTTTTTTGTGTTTCAGGTCTGACTGCATCATGGTGTAATTAATGAGGGTTTAGAACTTAAGTTAGTGCTCACAGTTCACAAACAGGAAAAAAGAGAGACAGGACTGCTAGAGTTCAACATGCTGACATATGAGTGCATATGTGCAAGCTCCAACAAGATCCCACAGCTATGGGAAAGTCAGAGTGTTGCTGCAATTTTCTCCGGAGTGTGTGAATAAGACGTTCACTACGTGTGTCAGTCGGGTTTTTTAAACTGTTGACAGTGTGGGTGTCTGTGTGTGTCAGCACAAAAGTTCAAATAAAATGCACTGTCCACTTGACGGCAGCCACAGTGCAGCACTCTCCAATGTAACCTGAGGACCAGGTAAGTTAAGTGATGGTATCACAGAACAAGACAGACACAGATTTCTTTCCACAACAAACAAAGCGAGGAGGTCAGAAGGGGAGCAGGAAGTCAGTCTGTCCAAATATCCCTCCAGTGAGCAAACACACATGCCTGGGAGGCAAGCCGCAGTAGAACTGGTTCCCAGGAGCTTACATCAGTCACAAAATTAAAAGCACGAACAGGGAAGTGGATCAAATTGAGTTCATTACAATGCGATGTTCTGCTCGGAAACCCTGGTCAGGAATGACAACATGACAAAAGCTCAAGGCATCGACCCAATCTCCAAATACCCCAGATCCCGATCAGATGGAGCATCTGTGGGACGTGCTGGAACAAGTTCGATCCATGGAGGCCCCACCTCGCAAACCACAGGACGCAAAGTATCCACTGACAACGTCCTAGTGCCAGAAACCACAGGACACCCCAGAGGTCCTCTGTCCATGACTCGAAGGGTCAGAACCATGTACGATCGCTGTCGAGGGTCATCACATAGATGCTCGCAACAGAAATATCTTATAAAGAGCTCACTGATAATGTACAATACATCACAGGACCACAACGGAGGGTTTTAGCCTATTAACAACAAATGACTTCACTTATGACAAATATTTCATTGTTTCCTTCCTGGCAGACACCCACTGGTTTCTCTCATGTCAGTACAAAACCTTAATCAACTGGCATGGCCTTGACTTAGAAGGGAATTCATCAGTTTAACAATAAGTTGCTTATATGTTTTAGTTTCTGTGTGTGTCAAAGATTCCTTATCCTGCACAGACCCTGATGATGCATTCAAGGATGTTCTGACATTCAAAAACATTTTGCATTTTCTAAACCTGCAACTTATCATTATCATTGTAGATTATTCTATTTATTTGATTCATCAATTCATTGTTAACGCTAAGAAATGTATTCGAACATTTTTTTAACAAACAGGCTAAAACTAAATGAGATAAATTCCCAATGATATAAAACATAAGCAGCAACAAATCTTTGTTTGAATGTTTTGTTTGATAAATGACTTTTGTAATTAATTGAATACCCCCC
>OMLP01020066.1:15900-27551 GCA_900302685.1 Spondyliosoma cantharus
CCAAAAAAGCTAGTTAATTTGAAAATGTTACAATGGTGAGAGATTTCAAAACCCTGCTTGTAACTGCATCACACAAAAAAACCCAACAGCCTAGGAATTCTCAGGGCTACCCTCGGAAAATTGTTTAGCTAGAGAGATTCTGATGCATCTCGTCTTATGATCAATGAAATAAGTAGAGGACATCCTAATAAATAACTACAACCCTTGAGTAAAAGGCACTGTGTCAAATACAAGCAAAAACCTCTGAGGCTAAAAAATGAAACAAATGCTGAAGTGCAAACTGCAGTCCATCAAATGGCCAATTGAGGCTGGCTCCAAAAGAGAGTCAGTCTCCACAGACTCCTGTATTATAATACAGCCTGGTACAAAGACAGCTTTGGTTTCTATAGCTAATTTTCGCATCCATGACAGCTGTGCAGCATGGGAAGTTTTACAGAAGTCTCTTGTTTAAATTGTTTTAAGGCTTAAAGTTATGTATAATTAATGGTATGGTCGCTTTGAGTGACAGTGACAGTGTCATTATGTTGCATGTACAGTCAACTACACCAGAGAAACAACTGCTAATCTGCAAACGCAAGAGGGAATAAAATGGCCATCGAGCACGCTGCGGGCTCTTACCATGACCGTTACCTTGTGGATGAGCCTGCCTTCCTGACTTCAGCCCTGCTTTGTGTCCACCCTGAGGCCCAGCAGGGTGTCCATCCAGAGCCAAGTCGAGTGCAGGGCCGAGACCCAGTCTCTGCCCCTTAGCGTCCAGATCCTTTCTCTTCTTGCCCTTCAGCCAGCCCAAAGCCCGGCCCAGGGAGTGACTGCGCTTCTTGCGGCCCCTTTTGGTATGCTTCTCCTGGGCAAAAATATCGACCACATCCTGGGGGAGAATGTCTCCGACCCCCAGCGAGTCACGGTTAGACATACCGCCTCACACTGGAGCTACACCCTGGAAAAGAAACAAAAGAGAGAGGGGAGATAGAAATGTAATTTTAAGTCACCAACAGATATAATTTACACCTGCAACGTACAGTTGAGTTTGTGCATTTACTTCAGATGGGATGCGTTATAACACTTTTAGCGTAGCAGCTGAAGTGAAGACTTGACTGACTGAATAATAGGATCTCGGTGGGCTTCCAAAGACTTGGATTATGCAGGACAAGATGTTTGGAAAGGTTGGATGTTTTGTACTCTTATCCTTCTTACATATTAAAACAAGTCCCCATCCACTTTAGCTGTTAAGAAGAAAGGCTGAAAAGCTGCGTTGCTGTGAAGCTCCAGAAATGTCAAATCTTGACCTGTTTTTTGATCGGCACAAGGTGGAGTAGATAATGACTGAACTTATATTTTTGGGTGAACTTACCCTTTAAAAGTGTGCTTGCACAAGTGTACAAAGCCATGCATCTAATGTATCCAGTTGCAGTGCAAATAAACACAGCATCAGAGAAGCGTTTATAGTCGCAAAGTCTTACTCTTTCAGACCACCCCAACGTGAACGTGTGTGTATGTATCCGTTTGTGTGTCTCCGTGGGCACTGCTCATTCAGCACACACACTCAGGCCTACACAGACCCCCCCTCCTGCCTCCAGACCAAACTTCACAGTTCTGCAAAGAAAGAACTGGCACCGCTCCCTTCATTCCACAACATGGAGTCATGATTCACAAAGCCGCACCCGTAGGCTCATGAGCTTCTACACACATCTCAACAGCACAGTGGGAAGAGCTCAAGAAAAGAAAAACAAACAGTCACTAATGGACAGTGTCCGTCCGTTTGTCAATGAAGTTTTGTTTCCTCTTCCTGGTTACATTTTATTGTCTTCACTCATCTTGTTTCCATTCTCAGTATGAGCTCATCTCTCAGCCTCCTCCCTCCACCACCTCCACCTCGCCAAACTCCTCTACTTTAAGGCAGGTTTCTCAGCCTCGCTCCTGGGAATCTGTAGCTTACACTGGGCTCCTTCCAGCTGCGCACTTTATTAGATACTTATCTCCAGATCACAGGCTAAAAGTGGGATCAGGCTCTTAAGATGACAGGAGTCAGAGCTTGTAAATAAGCACACACGGAGACTGAGGGGAGGTGGGAACTGAGGAGTCAGAGTGAGAGAATTCTGAATCCCTGGGTGATTCGCTGTCGAGAAAGATCGTGAAAGGTTTTTGAATACTACCCAGCCCTAGGCAAGACATGAAATTAAACCACAGAAAACTATCTCATGTTCTAAAGGATTGCAAACAGCTCCTTATCAGCAAAGCTCTGTGTAAATGGAGGGAGGGTGGTGATGAGAAGCTGGATGTTCCGCGTGGAAAATCTTTAGGCAGATGTGCATTTTCTACATATTCCTTACATACTGGAATATACTGTCCTGCAATTCAATAGTTCAACTACAGTTCAACAGCACCACATCCTACAGCCTTCAAAGTGACCATTCTCTAAAACAGTTTGAACAAGAACCAAACATCGCAGCCTTCTTGAAGGGAGGATTTATTGCATTTTTTCTGTTGGACTACGTTAGCTTTAACAAGGTGTATCTCGTAAACCCTCTTCAGTGTGCACTTAAAGTGGAAACAAGTCATCAGTCATACGGGCTGCTACGAGATGCTGTGCATATGATGCGTGCATGCGGAATCGGAGTACTTGGAAAAATTAGTTCTCAACTGGGAAAATTCATGTAAATATCCCCTCAAGTCTGAAAGTCGGCCATTTTGGCACACGACAAGAAATTGTGCTTGAAATATTCAGTCACGTTTGGTGCTCCTCCCCGTCAGCATTACCTGCAGTTCACCCACCGCCCAAGGCCTGTAAATTCTTGTGCCCCTAGCTGCACCGCTAATTGAGCAAACTAGCTAATGTTAGCTTCGGATAACAGCACTTACAATTGTTACTCTGGTGATATGCTGCCCCCTATTTATTTGGAGTATGAATTCGACAAGTGGCCAATTCTTGTATATTGCATCCTTAAAGTTTAGATACGTAAAATTAAGGCGCATAAAGGTAAATGTTTGGTTGATGATAAGGAAGTTTTTATTAATTCACCCATTTTCCTATATCTATTTGCTCACATTTTATTTGCAGTATGGGATTAGTGTTCTAGATTAGACTGAAAAGCATCAACCCTCGCAAATCATAAGGTACAGGAATACTTTAGTGGTTTGAGGGACTGTACTAGTGTTGCAACTAGTCTGGGACAAAATACCTTTGTAACATAAAACTTCAAATTTCAGCTATCAACATGCGTTTTGTTTTGTTTTTTTAGACCTGTGAGCCACAAAGCTTTCCCTAGGAAGGCGAAAAATGAAATGTATTGATGGGCCACGGACCAGAAGCAAACACCTATTGTATTGTAGAAATACAAAATGGCGCTAGGATCTGAAGTTCCCCTAATTGACTGACTTCTTGCGGTCACTCAGCCGCCTATGCTCAAGATTATAAACATTAAGGATCCTATATATTCAAATTGTATTTTTACTTCCTACAAAATAAAACAACATAGTTTTACTCAAACACACTTTTAGGAATGTCATTAGTTATTGCAGGTACTGGGCTAAACCAAAATTCGACCTGACAATGGCACTAGGGAAAAAGAGACTAGGATTCTTCCATAAATGTTGGTACAAAAAATAATGGCAATAGTTGTTGAGCTAGTAAGGCTATGAATAAGAGTTAAGTCTGGTTCTGCCCTCTTCAGAAGGAGAGATTTGCATCCACACTCCTGACAGGAGAATGCAGCCCTGTATAAGAGGCTTAAGTTGAATACTGGAAGTACTTGAATGCTTTTCTAAACTATATACATACATGGGCATTTTGAAGTAATCTGTTATCTTAATGTAGCCGAGCCGAACTTGTTATTCACGGCAGCACATCTGAAGTGGCTCGGTGTGTATTGGAGCAGACGTAAGGAGTGAGTTGTAGTGAAAGGACAATAACAAGAAAAAACATCTATCTTCCTCCCAGAGAAAAGTACAAGGCCTCTCCCTGCACTAAGTCCTGTGTTTCTCCTGCTCCAAATTACAGTCATTTGGGCATGACTAAGATCCGTGCATCAGTGATGGCCGCAGCCGCCAATAATCAGACGCGTCTCTCAGGAGAAGAGGGGCCTGGCTCACTCGTTTCTAGCCCACGGGCTGCGGGGAGTGCATTAACTCGTCGTATTATTTCCATCACAGAGAGACCAGAGTAATGTAAAGAGCACCGAGACCACCCAGCAGACCGCTGTCTGTGTAGTCCGGTTTCAAGGGGTTGACTCATGCCACCATTGCTGTGGTAACGCACAACAACCGGCAATTTCCAGTTTTGCAAACAAATTCAACAAGGTGACGCACAAAGTGGAGGCTCCCTTAAATCTGCTGCCCCGCTAAAAATATCTGTCTGTTTGATGACGTCTATTGTCTTGTGATTTATGCAAGAAAATGTCACATCTGGGAAAAAAAAGTCACTGCCATAACCCTCTCTCTAGCAAGTAAGCTTTCCAAAGACAATCTCCCTTCAGAGTTAAAGCCGGCATCTTAATTACAGAGTTGCTTCATTGTGCCAGCAATCACTTAACCTCCAACCACACCTCTCAATTCACAAATACACAAGCTAAAGAGAGTTTAAAGTCAGACCCTTTTCAGGATTTGCGGCACAAACCTAATTAAAAACCTCCACCAACATCGCATACACGACATTACATCAGGTTGTATCGTATAATCGTAATGATCATGATCATGATCATGATCAGGTCATATGCCTGAAGCTTATTTGCAGACAAAAATGTTGTATGTGCTCTCTCCGTCTCGCTCTCACACACACGAACACACACGCACACACTAAGCTCGCTGTGGTTTTCCAGCCCCATTCCTGCCAGAGCAGGCATGTGTTCCAACATGCTGTTTACTTATCCTTTACAAAAGAGGCCAGGCTCTCACATTGGACAGGAGGTACGGCTCAAACACAGCAAACCTCAACGCAGTGTGTCAATACCTGCAGCACTGACTGATTATCTGACATTGACAGCAGTGTGTACATATCAGCATGAAGTAAACCGGAGCTGATAATAGTTTACACACTGTCATGAAATAGACTGGGAGACTCAGCACATGTGAAAATTACATTTATTGTGTGCTTTTTACGGCTATATATCCTTGGGCATGAGTACATAAAATCTACAGTAAATGGGGGATTTCTCTTCACGTTTATGCAGACAGGTCAACAACGTTAAAGCAAAGCAAAGCACTGACACCTGCCTTGCCTTGAGCAAAGCAAAGCACATTAGCATAGCTTACTGAGGATATCCAAACCCAAATCCATGAATATACCAAAGATTTCCATTTTACAGCGGGCTGTACTGTACCTTTCTTTCACAAACTGCTGTGTTAAAGAAGCAGGAAAGCCAGTTTTTGTTATATATGAAAATGACTTTAATCCAAGTGACTAAAGCGTGTACACACCCTCAACAGATGCGGAGCAAGTGCAAATAATTCTCACTATTTGTTTTTAAGCTGAATGCCTTTAAGGTGGGATTTACTCCAAATGGCAAATGGGACACTGACTTTAAAGAAACTTTGAACATTTTTTTTCCCCTTTCCTTCAGTATTTTGTGCATGTAATATCTTGAAAAATTAAAAAGCCAATGTCTGCGACAACAAAAGCTCCTCTGTCCCACAGAAAACACTGCTCCTGAAACACATCATCAGTATACTCGCCATTTATGCCATGACTTCATGACATCACTCCATGTCGTCATTAAGGCCTCATGTTTGGCATGTAAGAATTGATTTAACAGCTGCTCTGTTGCTGTTGAGAGTCCTGGCTCAGGCGTGTGTGAGCTGACCAATGAGAGGAGACTGAGTATTCAGAAGGACGAGCCTTTTAAGAGACAGGAGCTAAAACAGTGAGTGTTTCAGACAGAGGGTCAATACAGTACTGCAGCAGTGGACCACATGATAAAACTGATGTGTTTTGTAAACACTGAAAAAACATGTAGTCCTAAGCCATGCTAAAATTATGACACCTGAAAATTGGCATAATATGTCTCCTTTAAATATTTGAGTTGATCACGAGGGATTGCTGAGACCCATTAGATTGATTTAAGATGTTCTCAAACTTTATTGACTCAACTACCCCCTTTTTCTGATTTTGGAATAGGCCTACAAGTACCACTATCACCAGACTACAACATTTTGCTGAGAAAACTGCAAGCCAGCAAATGATAACCCACCTTCTTGATGAATGTAGCATTAAAACAACCAATGGAGTGGAAGTGTTTCTATTAGTGCCTCCTGAGCAGATTCATTTGAATGTTCTGGCCGTAAAATTTCAATAAATTCAATCTTGATGTCAATGTGTTACAAACAGTACAGTATTACAGCAAAGTAAGTACTGCTTTACAGTAATTTTTTAATTTAGCTGCGCTTGTTAAGTTTTTGACTTAATTTGGTTTAACACTTAACACATTCGGTTACAACAGTTACTTTGTCAATCTCTAATCATCAATCGCAACTGTGAAATATTTTTTCCCCCAGCTCAATTCTCCTCAAGTCAAAATGTATTTCAATGTTGCAAACACACAATCAAAAATTCTTACATTTTTACATTTTCCTCCCTCACGTACTCCATGTAGTACTGCCGCTTACACATAGGGGTACGCCCCTTTGAGAAATACGGTTTAATGTAAAAAAAAAAAACAACAACAGGGTAAAGAATTAGGTTCAAACATTTCATTAAAAGTACAACGTACAATATACAATCATTGTTGGACGAACAACTGCAGGATACAGCAGCCGTCGTTACGTAACATAGTAAACTCACAATACTGACTTCATGCTCAAGTGTAATCACACTCTTATCAACTCTGGAAAATATGAACAATGTGAATTTTGCAGGCAGTGGTGGGGGCACGGGGGAGGGGTCCAGGAACAGTAACTTTGACTGCGGTGAGTCACAGGGGGAAGCTGACGGAGCAGACTCCCAATGCCTCACGGGGATAAGGCAAAGCCAAGAGGGAGTGGCAGTGATACAGGCAGCCGCCTTTGTTTGAATTAGGACTGGCTCAGCTTAACCAGGAGGCCATTCACATCTACGCCTGAGCTGCCGGGTTTCACATGGCATGACTTAGCTGTCAGTGAGCGAGGTTAAGGTCAGGCTGAATGTGGTTAGTCTTTACAAGAAGAAAATAACAGATCAATAAGGTTAATGTTCTTCTCTTTTTAAGGGAAAAGGATGTTTTGGATCAGTGCCACTCTTCCTGGGGAGATCACCGGAATAGGCTTTACAGTAACAGCCAATTTGGGCAAAACAGTCTTAAACCACATTTTAAGAGTGACTCTGTAACTAAATGGCAAGTGTGTAGCAGTGTGAAAAAAAAAACTGGTGTAACTGTGTGGCACCTGAAGGCATCAATCAGGGCGTTGGCTGTCTTCTCTGGGCATTATCACACAAAGGAGACTGCTACTGCACTGCTACTCAAGTGCAACCTTGTCTGGGCGACAGCTCTGCATGTGCAAACACTCGATGAGCGAGAAAATGTGCAGTGATGGATGACAAAGGAACCAAGACACAAAGTGGAAATCTTCAATTACACGACTTTGAAATCAGGAAACCAGGAGCGATTTCCCATTCCAAGGGGAAGCAGTCTCCTCTTTTCTGCACCGACGGAGAGGATTACAAGAATGTTTCCAACAATCCGGTTTTCATACCAACATATGAGCATAAATACACAGCGGCGAAGGACTTGGACTGAAACACAATCCCTCACTGACATTATGCGGTCCCTTTGTTTGCTGCTGAGCGGGTAGAGTTGCAGAAAAATACCATGTCGGTAATGGCAGTGATAAAAATAAACAACAATAACGCTGTAAGACAATAATGACACAAATAAACCCAAAATGCCATGAAACTGAACTCACTGAGGTCACAGATGCTGTGTGTGTGTGTGCATGTGTGTGTGCGCGCGAGATCTGTGGACAGGGTAATGCAAGTTGGCGTGCTGCGAGGCCGCTGAAGCCGTGCAGCAGCTTGTCTGGTAAAAGCAGTGGCTGCATTCCTGAGAGATTGATAATTACCAACTGGAGGAACTCCTCACTCCAAATCTGCTTTCACCCCCCCCAAAAAAAAAAAGAAAACTACACCCCTCATCCCCTCCTCTTGTTCTCCCTTTCGCCCCCTCCTCTGTGCCGCACATCCCTCATACAGTACAGTGGCCTTGGAGATGGACAGAGCCATGAAAGAAACGAGGATAATAGCGGGCGCATGAGAGTCATTTTGAGATAACATTATAACATGTGATTGAGTCGACTGAGCTGGATTATTGTTCACTGTGTACTCAATTCAGAGGGGAGGCACAAATATTTTATCTCTATGGAAACAGGAAAGATTTTTCTTTCACAGAATACGTGGAAACTATGCATCAACAAACATGTTTATACATTCAATTTCTTTAAAAGGAGACGTATTGTGCTCATTTTCAGCTTTATAATTTAATTTTGGGTTACTACTAGAATAGGTTTACATGCTTTAATGCTCAGTCTGAAACACTCTGTTTTAGTTCCCGTCTCTTTAAAGACGCCCCCCCCTCCCGAATACCCAGTCTCCTCTGATTGGTCAGCTCACACGTGCCTGACCCAGCACGGCTAACAACAACGGAGCAGCTGTGCTAAATCAATTCTTACGTGCCAAACATGCTGCACGTGCTAAATTATACAAATGTGTGACGCCGTGACGTAGTAGCGAAGTCACAGAATTGAAGGCGGGACTACTGACGAGACGTTTCAGGAGCAGCGTTTTCTGTGGGAGAGGGGAGCTTCTGTTGGTGCAGCGTTTGTCCTTTTTTACTTTCAGAACCTTTTACATGCACAAGAACCTCTAAAATAGTAAAAGAAAGAAAGAGCATAATAGGTCTGCTTTACAAAAATAACTCAAACAATCAATTGATTATCGAAATAGTTTACGACTGATGAGTTAGTCATAACCTCTCCAGTCACTAGTGATCCTTTTCAGCATGGATTAATCTGCCGGTATTCTTCCTGATTAATCACTTTATCACCTTGTCAAAAAATCTATAATTTAAAACAGTGAAAAAAATGGCCATTACAATTCCCCAAAGTGGAAGGAAGCATCTTCAAATTCTTTGTTTTATGTGACTCTCAGTCCAAAACTCAAAAAGATTCTATTTTAAAAATAAAGTTTGGTATTTTTGCTTTAAAAAATTTGCCCCACACAACAAACTGACTGTTCTGATAACTGCTGATTGTCTGCAAACTCATTGATTCATTGATCACACAACAGACTGACTGTTCTGATAACTGCTGATTGTCTGCAAACTCATTGATTCATTGATCATTAATTGTGTCAGCTCTAATCTTCTGAGCTGCTGACATACTTTAGTTATCAACAGTGATTAAGAAGTGCACTCCCCTGGTATGTGATGGTTCAATTGTCAATTTTGGTAACAGGAAAATGTGGTCGTTCCTACAAAGTTACTGATTAAATTCCTTTCAACTTCAACTTGCTTCTGTGTTTCTCTCCAAGAAACAGAGAGGAAACTCTTTCTCTGGCAGAATAAGTCAGCAGCAACAGTTGCTCAGCTCTGTAAAGTGTGTTGTTTGCTTTGCGTCCAGGGGTTGCCAGGGGTCTCAAGTCTGGACTGCAGCCTCTCCGGAGCTTAAGACCTCTGAACTGACAGGTCAGTGAGGGGTGAAAAACGAAAGGGTTGTGCAGCAGCAGTGACCAGGCAAACACAGCTGGACAGCTGGGGTTTAAAAATACATCCTGGCATCTCTGTGTCTCCGCTCTGTCTCGGTCAAAACAAAAACACTACGAGTTGAAACCCCGTTAATCTGAAGTTCACTCAGTCTGACGGCTGTCTGAGCGGGTCGCAGTTAAAGAAAAATGTAGTGTGGAATAAAAATAGTCGTCAGTTTGGACCAGAACTTGTGTGAAGACAAGAAAAGAAAGAGAGAGAGTGAAATGGGCCTGCTTGCTTGCATCAAAGCTCCATTAAGCCCCATAGAAGCTATTGATTAACTCTCTCAGAAGTGTTGATGAGGCCTTACTGATGGGTTACTCATCAGCCAATCCTTCTGATTAATAGCACAATGTGCTCATCGTAGATCTCCAAGTTTACACACACACACAATCAAGTGTGTCTTTGTTACAACACCAATTGTTCCTCCTGTTGCTCCCTCTTTGCCCTCTCCTCCACTGAGCTGGCGCTTCGTCATCGACGAGTCATGTGTGATAAAAGTAAACAAGCGAAAAGTTGGACATACCTGGCTGCAAGTCATCCCGAACACAGTCTTTCCTTATCCTAAGTTATCATCCCTTAGCCACCTCGATGTTCCTCTCAGGTATCTACCAGACACTGCTGTGCCTCTATAGTGCTTACATAACACACCTGTAATCTCCATGGGTACAAGCCCTGGCATGGCGAAGAAGGAGCACCAGTATGTGACACACCCTTTCTAAACAAATGGCTCTGTCTCAGCCTCACCCACCAGAGGGTACAAGAGGTGAACCTGAAGGCTTCAACCCTGCCATCGCTGAATTTGGAGCTCACATCCAGTCCAAAGTCCGGGAGAGGCAGCGGCAGACAAACAGAGAGGGTGGAGAGACGGGGGTCTCCCGAGGTGGTCCTGTTATCTCTGTCAGGTTAATCAACAAGCGGTGGATCTATATAAGAGCGTTATGTCCTGCACACGGACTGTCATTGCCTGGAATGGAAAGAGCACCGTGCCGTCAAGCAGTGACTCTACTGCTGGGACAGTGATGGGAAATAACACAATAGCCTTCATTGTCATGAGCTCCATAGCTGAGAGCAGCACTACAGGTCTTAAATTACCTGTGCTTAGGATCCCTCAAGGCCAAGCTAAGCAAATCTCCCACACCTAGTTTTCCATGCATGCCTATACCAGACCTGGATCTGCTGCCATCCCTTTACACCTCAGCCTGTCTTGATTATACTTGACAACACTTTATCTTTGCTTTAGTCTGATGCCTAAATGTATTGTTATAGTCTATATTAACGGCAACTGAATACTTGTCAGACAACAAAATGCAAGAGCTCCACCTAAAATTGTACGATCTGAAAATCCATAAAAAGTTGATTCAGTCAATACTGGTCATTTTACTAAGATCTGAACTTTTTCAAAGTTTACTAAACTCACTTTTTTTTATGTTTATCATGTCAACGCTTAGTTTAGGAGGCTTTATTAGAAGGGACATGACATAAAAAAAGAGATTAGTGCCACATACTGCACTTTTTTCTTCAAACTTATGGAACGACAAAGAAGCACAAATACCTTGTTGTGAAGTGTTCTGATCCGGACGGGTTGATTCAGCCTCTCTCCATTTGAAGCGTCTCCCCGCTGCGCCCTTCCTCACCCAAACTCCAAACTTTCACCGTCCGACGGGAAACTTCAGGTGAACCATTTCCGTGAAAAGCGCTTCAGGAAGAGACTGCCTTCTGGATTTGTTTGTAACCGCGGGGACGGATGCGTTTTCGCTGGATGTCAGCTGAACTGACTTCTCCACCCTCGCTGCCGCTCGTCTGTTTGGCGCTCCGGCTCACCACAGAGTGAAGTGTGGAGAAGTCGCGTCGACCTGCAGCTCCCACCTGGAGGAGGCAGGGCGCGCTCGGCTCAGGTGCGAGTGAGAGGCTGCGGTCGGTGTGGTGGGGACATCTAGTGGTGGG
>OMLP01020066.1:60903-84464 GCA_900302685.1 Spondyliosoma cantharus
AAAAGCATAAGCAGTGTTACATTTTTTGTGTGCTTTGCTGAGTTTCTGGTATGTCTAGATGTTAAATATTGTCCAGCACAAACAGGGATTTCTCGTCCGTAAATGCCTTGAAAGAGCTTCTATTGTTGGCAGCATGTTGCGCGGCTCCTAGTTACCCACGCCTGGGGCTCGGTATGCTGTTGGTGGGAAGTGGCGGCGCTGTGTGTGAGGGAGGTGAGAACAAGCTTTCAGCTCATGACAGATACTGCTGCCAGGAATACTCGCTAGCTGGTGGCTAATTGTGCCTCGGAGCAGATGGGCTGTCAAGTGACTTTCATTTGTGTGAATAAGAAGAGAAGCTGACCATTTG
This sequence comes from Spondyliosoma cantharus, assembly GCA_900302685.1. Lineage (NCBI taxonomy): Eukaryota > Metazoa > Chordata > Actinopteri > Spariformes > Sparidae > Spondyliosoma > Spondyliosoma cantharus. The sequence goes on from OMLP01020066.1 coordinate 61,253, forward strand.
TAAACAATGTAGTCGAATGATGGGAGTTTAATTCAAATATTGACCTGACACACGCAGGGCTGTTATGTAATACATTCAGTGATTGGTCCCCTTGCACTTCCACATCTATTTTTGGCTGGTTTTGTATTTCACCTGTCACCCATTTGTTCCCACAGCTGGAGGAACTCAGCACCTCAATGTATCCTTCCTTACTTGAATGACTGTTTATTTATGGGCATCAACCAGCACTGGATTTAAAATTCTGTGTTCCTCAGTTGTGTGAATCCTTAACGTGTCCGCGTTCAGACAAAAGCTCCACTTGGCTGAGAACCAGGACCTGCCCAAGACATCTGGTCCCTGACGAGGTGAGGAGCGGAGGACAGCGACCGCACACTCATCTTCTCCCAACATCTAACCACCAGGTTGCCAGGGCATCGATCCAGCTGCCTTAGTAACAGGATGGAAAGATCCACAGGAGGAGGGGCTATTTTCTTTTCTTTTTTTTTTCCATTCGGCATGCGAAGTCGAGGGAACAATACAGTGACTCAAAGCAGCAGAGCATTAAATGAACTCTCCACTGAAATCATAAAGCCCTCATTCATGGCACAAGAAACGACTGAACAGTTGCGCTTGAGGAAACGTTTCAAAGTTATCAGCATGCTCTTGGCGTCGGCTAACTTGGCTCCAGTTATTAGTTACATCATTTGATAACAAATATCTGAAGCCAGGTGAACTCTTTCTTCCTCTATTTTCTTCTGTCACAAAAAGCACATTTCATGACAGTAAGAATTTGTATCGCGTCATATTAGGCCTTGTCTTTTGCATAATTTCACAAGGTAATTTGTCTGTGCTGGCAAAGATAAGAAAGTGAGCCATACTTAAGTAGCAAACATATTTGGCCCTTGTCGACAACACCACTGTGGTTAACTCAGAACTTAACAGGGAGATTTCACTTTTGCTATTATTCTGAATATGCTCCCTCATTTTTATATATCTCTGTTGTTAAAATGTAATACTGGAAAACAGAAAGCAGGGAGAACCTTTATTATAACTGTGCATTTTAAAGGGACTATGTGAGGAGACCTACCTTAATGATTGATTAACGTACATATATAAAATGGTTTGTATGTGCAGTTCAGCTACTGTAACTTTTGATGCTGTCGGTTTAAAATAGCTCGAGTTGGGCCGTTTTTGCCAGTGCTTTAATAGGATTGCCTTGATGCTCTGTTTTTGTGAACTGGGGCCCAGTAGCAGCATCCGTCCATGCTACGCCACCCTGCTACTGAAGAAATGCTGTAAAATCTACTGTACCATGTAGGTCAAGGGGATTCTGTCCAGCACAATCACAGACTAATGCAGCTGGCATACAAGTCTCTGTAAAGGTCAATTTCGAAATGGCAGCTACTTTCCTAGTGATGATGATATGATTTGCCTTGTATTTCATTCCAATTTGGCAGCGATGCGCCTTGGGCATGATATTTAATCCCCGACAAGCCAATGAAAGTGGTATTAGTGATCAGTCTGAAACATCAAAGTCTGTCAAAGCATTGAGGCGTTCAGAATGCAATATAAGACTTTGTACTGCTTGCTAAGCCTACCTCTTTTCTAAGGCCTTCTACAGTGGCATAACACATCTGTCATTAGATTCTTCACAATAGGGCTGCAACTAAGGGTTATTTTCACTTTCTAGCGATTAAATCTCCAGATTATTTTCTATTCATCAATTTATCGCTAAGGCTATAAAACATCCAAAAATATTGAAAAATAGTCCAAGGTGATGTCTTCAAATGTCTTGTTTTGTCTGACAAACGGTCCTAAACCCAAAGATAGTTCAGTTTATAGTGATAGAAAAACAGAGAAAATGTGAGATGCTGGAAAAAATGAGAATTTAGGATTTTTAACATCTCTCCTTCTCTGTCAGCAATTTTCTTTGAACTTTCCATGAATTAGTCAAAACATAAAACTTGTGTGTTCAGAAACTGTACCAGTTAATAAAGGTAAATGAGGTAACTTGAAGGGCACATGTGTTTTTCTTGTATTTTATTATGAAAAGCAGTCAAATGTAACAGGTCCCCTCTCCCCACCTCCAATCCCACTGAATGAGACACCTGGAATTAAGTTTTACAGAAATAAAACACTTTATTCATATATCAATCTGTCTTTGATCTTGTTCACAAACAAGTTTAATATAATTTAACAATAGATGAGTTAAAAGGCTACTTGAAGACTGGCACTATACTGAGACACAATCAGATCTGGGTCCTCACTATTTCTCAGGCAACTGCCGGAATAAAGCTCAGTAGCTCTTCCTTTCATGCTGTCCTCATCCAGGAGAACTGGTGCAAACCCAACCATGATCTAGGCATCAGTGTACATATATATCTCCTTTACAAAAATATACACAATTTTGATCCTGCCAGTAAATTTTGGTCATGCAAAAAAAAAAAAAAAAGACGGTACCAACTCAGCACATTATTATCATTGACAGGACTTTCAAACCATTACACAATAGATAAATTATAAGCTGTACCATCATACAGCATATGATTACAGGTGAAGCTAATACTGTGCAAATACACATTTGAGCTGTACAAAAGTATTGTGTACTATTTATGTTAATCTCATTTCACAAATCTTCAAAACAACTACATAAAATATTTTGAAAATGCCACATCACATTTGATGAAACAGCAAAAATATACACTTCTCAGGTCCCTGTCTTCCTCGTCTTTTTGTGCATTTCAGTTTTACATTCTGCAATAGTGTCTCTGATTTGTCTACAGTACATGTTTAGATCATGGAGAAAAAAAAAGCAATGACAATCATGGGATGGTAAAATGTAAAACTCATTAAGTCGATCATGATAATGAGCTACCATTTCAAAGTGCAAAGAGAGCAGGTTGAGTGTGTGTAAGACCTGATGTCAGTATGTTAAACTGTCCATGCTTCTGTACCAGAGGAAATCTCACTGAGATAAGAATAAGAGCTCCTAATTCTCAAGGACTTTCTCTTTATTGATATAAAAGTGCAGGCACTATAAGAAATGTAGAACATCTCTGTCTTCAAGTAAGGTCAGTGTTAATGTTCTTCTCTTCCAACGTATTCTATGTGTTTGGATTTAGTCCTTAGCATCTCATTTAAATCTTTGTGGACATTGGCAGGCTGGGAAGCGGCGCAGTCGATCAGGCTGGGCCCCATCTGGGTGTAAAGGGCTTGGCACAGGTTGGCGGTAGCACCCCTCATGCTGCCGCCCCGGCCATGGATGGTACCGCTGTGGGTAGAGGTGCCCAGGAGATGCCACAGCAAAGGCAGCACTTTCTGTTCAACCATCTGGGGCTTACGCGTGTAGAGCTGTTTCACAAGATCTGGGGAGAAAGTGAGAAGAAAAAGGTGGTCCCACATACTAATCAATTTGAGAGCTAAGGCTAAAACCCTACTGCACTGTTCAGTTATTACAACAAACATACCTGCAACCTTTTCGATTAGATCCACCTTTGCTTTGCCGTTTAAAAACTGAGCCTTGGTGCAGAATGGCTGAAGAAGAAGTATGTGATCTATCATGGAAGCAAAGAAAATAAGGTCAATTAAAGACAACGCTCCAATTAGACTTATTTCACTTCTAGCTGAAATATTTAAAAGCCTGAAATTAGTACCAAGATTTGAAATAAGTGCATCAATAGCTCCAATAGCAGCAGAGTAGATAGCGTTGTTCTTGGAGTTGAGGTGATTGTCAACGATTGCTGGGACCAGGATGTTAACCACTTGCGATAGGTTGTCTTTCAAAAAGTGGATGATTTTCTGTAGAGACTCAAGGGCATACAGGTTGACTTTACTGTTGGACTCCTGCAGCCTGGCCTTGAAGGCATCAAACACCTGAAAGGAGGAAACCGGAGGGAGAAGAACAAAAGGCAAAACAGTTTTTACAGAACTGTATTGTGGTTCAATGACATAGCATATGAAGAAATATTGATAGGATTTGAAAAAAGAACAAAGAAAAAACAGCACGAACCGGGAAAATACTATTGATGACTATGTTGGGGTTGTGCTGGCAGTCAGCTGTGAGCTGGTCGATTCCCTTGATCCTTTCTTTGAAATCCTTTGAACCCAGCAGACCTGAGATCTGCTTGATGTACTCGTTCTTGTCTGCAATACTCTGTGTCTGAGATCTACAGCTGTAATGGCTATTAGACTCCCTGTGGATGATAAAACACATTAAATGGTTTATAAACCTGTGAGTTAAGTCTGAAAAACATACATCCCACGTGAATTATGCAGTTTGTGTGAGCCACCTGTTGGTCTGATTGAGTGGCTCCCTGGTGAGAGATGACGCTCTGACTGTACCGCTGCCTGGGAGGGAGCGTCTACCCCTGGCTGACTGTGTGTCCTGGGGCATCTCACCAAGACCCTAAAAAAAGGCCAGGACAATCTCCAGGTAAGATGACAGTGTGAGCAAAAACAGCAATTACAAATGCATGCTGGAAGGAAACACTGTACCTTTGTCTTGAGAGTGAAGACAGTGTCTCTAACAGTCGGCAGGTCTTTGGTGGGGATATACTTCTCCAGGATCTTGTCAAAGTCAGGGTGGGATGACAGGGACAGCAACATTCGACGACCAAAGTACCTGAGGGTCGAAGCAGTTTAAGAGTATGCCCATGTATCAACAAGCTGCTACTTTTGTGCCATTTTAGATATCTTTCAAATGAACAAGAGAAGACAATCCTTAGTGAATACCCAGATCAGAAAATCAGGTATTACAGCAGCACAAAGACAGAAATAAGTACAGGCAAATAGAGAAACCCACAAAATAAATAATTATAAATAACATATAATAACACATATGCCACTTCAATAAGCAGTACATATTAAACAGTACATCATGCATCAAACAGAATATAGGCATATATAATACTGTTTGTTGAAATATACTGCAGTATTGGGCTGCATTATTTTGAAAATGGTTTCTCCTTTTTTTTCATTTGTTTATATACAAGGAGCATTAACATGTTACTTCAATCTAAAAAACAACCAAAAGCATTAAAAGCAAATTGAGTAGAATTAATTGTATTACATTGTGTCCATGTTTCTAATCACTCAGTGGATTTCATGGGCTAATCAGACAGAAAATGTTGAAAACACCAAATCCTTTGGAAATTCTTATATTTTGCATTTTCTCAGTGTCAGTGGTGTTTTATCTGATTTTAAATGGGCTACATTTTCCTAGAAGACCATGATAGGGATTATCTGTGAATCAGCTATTAGACCCAACCACTCTGTTTCTTTCAAACAAACAGAAAATATCAATGAATTTGTGCAAACCAAAACATTTTAATCAAATATGTGCATGAAAAACTTCTAGTGAAAACACAAGCAGCAACAACAGAAGAAACGTCTCTACATACCTGGCTTCCTGTGAGGAGTCTTGTGCGAGTTTAGTGACGGCAGGTAAGATTCTATCAGTGAGATCTTTACCTCCAGACAGAAGACGGACAGCACTGACCTTGTCCACCAGATTAGCAAGATGTTGAGCAGTGCATTTTCTTACCACTGCGTTGAGATGACTATAAGAAAAGGGAGGACTAATTCAGCAAACAAAGACACAATTTTTAAAAAGACTTGGTGTTGAGAATAGTGCAAAAACACCCCCAAAAATTGTAAATGGTGAAACGGCACTTTCACTGTGTGTGTATGTAGACATGCATACTGACCTGAGTCCTCCAGAGAGTAGTGCGCCGATGCTACGTGTAGGTGTGCAGTGCTGCACCATGCAGTCCAGTGCTGCATCCACATCCTGCCTGATGAAGGCGTTGCTCTCCCCTGCCTTCTGCAGTAAAGCTTTAACTGTCCCCTCCAGCTCCTGGTCCATCGCCTTCTGCAGGTGGGTGTACAGGTCCCCCAGTGTACAAACTGCAACCCTGGACACACCTGACCGCAGGTTCTTCACCTGAATAAGATGGACATTATTATTACCTCACAGGAAACAGGATCATTCGTATCACTATAAGATTAATTATTATCATCGTTATCATTTTACAACCCAAGGTGTTATAAAGAAATCTCGTGTTAAACAACAAATAACCACCTCTTGAATGAGAGACAGGCAGACATCATGCAGGCGGCCCTGTAGTGTGTCTGAGTGGTAGTGAGCCAGACTGCGCATGAACGTCAGACCCTCGATCTTCTTCTCCCTGAGGAAAAAGAGTCACAGTTGGTTGCCATTTTTTTCACTTCCTTGACCAATTTTAAGGATGCGGTTCCTATGACGTATGATGGCTATGTATATTTACAAAGCTATATGAATGTATTGCAAGGACTTTGTTACCCCACAATTATCACAATAATTGTGAGGACTGTAATTTAATATTTTGTATAAATGTATTTCATATCTAATCAATACCTGCATATGCATTTCTAAGGCTATCAGCCTCTGTAGGATTTGAGTTGTGAGTACAATGGATCACAAATATTCTACCGCACAGGAAGTGCAGTTGAAATACTGTAACATGCAGCCTTTCGTTGTTTCTTACCAGTCTTCAGAGCTAAGCAGGTTAAAGCTCTGTGTCAGTGCCAGGTCAGGCTTGGGGAACGGACACAGCTCCGAGGGCTCTGAGAGGTTTTTCTTGTAGCCCATAGTATCAGGGGACAGCTCATCTAAATGGCCCATCAAACACCACCCAGCACACACATTGGGTCTCATGTTACATCTCTATCAGTCTGAAAACAAGCGACGTGTGTGGGTGGCGGTGCATTAACAGTAGGTTGTCAAAACAAAGCATAGTGGCACATTATCCAAAGCAAACATCTTATTCACCCATGCTCTGATAGTCTAATTAATGTTCCAACATTTTCTATAAACAAAGACCTGTTAAAGCACTGGTTCATCTATTTATAATGCGATGGAATACGGCTTAACTTCAAGCCAGCGTCAGACCAACTGAGCGATGATACTACTTACCATCGCTCAGTTGGTCTGACACTGGCAACATAACAAAGATACACATTGACATTTTTTAGTTGTTTGTATGACTGAGCTTGACAATCTTTCAGGCGTTTAGATCACTAACCTGAGCTGTGGGACAGCGATGGTCGGGTTCTGCTGAGGCTAGGGGCCCTTCTGAGACGGGACATGTTTTTGGGGTTGGGGGGCACTGTGGGGGGGCTCGGCTGGTGAGGCGGAGTGAAGCACTTGGTGGGGCTTTGTGGTCCAGGTGGGCTGACAGGGCTGTTGGGGCTGATAGGGGGTTCATCAGAGAGAAGGTCTGCTTTGGTGGAGGTCAGTGTGCTACCATTCAGATGTAGATCTACATAAGAGAGAAGCAACAATTAGTTACTGGATACAAATAAAATGTAGTAAAGCAAGATCAAATCCTAGTGTCATATCAAAACATAAAGACGGACAATATACAGTCATATTTAACACTTGTTTTGAGCCAAGTCCTTGGAAAAACTTAGAAATTGCTAATAGCAAAAATCAGGCAATGTGAAAACTAGCCAGACTTTAAGCAAAATAAACAGTTGGTTAAGGTTCACAGAACTCTCTCTTGCCTTTGATGATTAATGCTCTATTTTCCTCTGTGGGTGAGTCAGACAGCATCTGTCTGACCCGGTGGCGAATTTTCTCTCGCGTGTGGTCCCCTTGACTGAACTGCCCCTCTTGCTGATCCAGACACTGCAGCCGCATTTTATCCTGGCCAAACCTTGAATTCTTCACCCTCTGCTGCACATGCATTGGTAGAAAACACAACAGGTGGGTAAATGGAAACTGTGTATGATGTACTATGATTTACCGCTGCTAAACAAAGTGTGACTTACCTTAATCTCATCAGGACGCGGGCTGTCATCACTGTCTCGGTGACTGCCAGACGGAGCACGGCTGTAGATGCCTGCTGGGGGAGCGTCGGGGGGTTTGGCCACAGAATCGCCCTGCTCAAGTGACAAGGCGGCTCCTGGACTGCTGGAGGACATGCCGTTGCCAAACATACCTGAGAAGCACGAGAGGGACGTTTGGTAGCTGATTCAGATAACTTAAATGCATTATCAGAGAGGTGGATATTAAACCTGCTAACCGACCTCTTCCAATGACTCCTTCAGGCATATCTGTGGCTGGTGAGTTCCTGCTGCCTTGGCTCTGAGATCCTAAAAATCAAAGGAGAGGATTTTATTGAAGCATATAAAGTATTATTACCAAGAAAAAAACTCTGGCCAGTTTGATATCATCGCTGACTGACCTTTGGGATGTTTCAGAGCTCTGACTGATTCCCGGAGGGCTGGTTTGACCAATGGAGGAGACGGTCCAGTTGTCTCTTCCTCAGTTTTTATAGTTCCGTTGGAATAAGTGACTCTCTGCCCAACAACACCTACGTCATATGACAGCTCGTTTCTCTGAGACAACCCTTGACAACACAGAAAAACAAAGACGTAACATAAGGCGCACTAAATAGCAAAACTTTATTTTTCTTTTTTATACCTTGAGGGCTGATGAAGTCCATGGACACAGAAGACCTCAGTTTTGCAGAAGGCACTCTTGCAATGCGAGGTTTCATTCCTGAAGAGGCTGAATTTCCAGGGCTGTTGACAAATGTGACAAGTGAGAAATGATGCTGTAAAACTGCTTAGCACTGTTCAACACACTGTCAAACAACACCAGATGGGTACCATGTTACCACTGCTTTAACATGTCACCAGGCCTGTGACGCTATTTACTGAAATATAACAACAGGTGCCTGAGCTGACTAATGTTACCACATACTGTAATATACTCATACTAAAATATTAAACTAATATTCTACTATATCAAAAAACATGAACACACAAGAAAGGCATTATTTGAACTTCCACAAGATAAAACATGTTCTTCATTAATACTGTGCAGTGTTGGAGGAACTATAAAGCAATATATGTAAAATCCAACAAAATGTGGATTTTTTTACCTGGTTTTGATGCCATTGAAGCTTAAGTTTGCAACTGAGCTCAGACTGGAAAGGCCACTTTCGCTGGCTGAGCTGGTAGTCAATGGAGAAGTGTGTGATGGTGAATCCAGACCCAGGTCCAGCCTCAAAGCTGAGTCAGGGCTGTCTGGATCTGGACTGCTAAGGCTCACTTTTGCCCTCTTCTTGGCAGCGCTGTTGCGCAAAGAGCGCAGGGAGTTTAGCATCTATGAGCAACACACAAATTTGGCATTTATGAACATGGAGAGGAATAAAAATGGAGGAAAAAAACCTCAACCCGCAGGAATAGCAGATTGTACCCTCATGCCTTTTGTCGTACAGTTTCTATTTTATCCTAAACACTGGAGTGTTTCCTTAAAGATTCTCAAATGCTGAAAGTGCAAGTTGGAACTAGCTTTGTCCTATATTTTCCTGCTGAGTCTTTCTAAGGAAAAAACAGAAAATTTGCTGACCTCCTGCATGTCCAGAGGATCATCTTGAGGATCTTGCACCAAGCTAATGCCATCAGTGTCCAGATTAAGGTTCCTATCTAGCTGACTCTGAGGGCTGCCTGGAGCGTTGGACCTCTGACCATTATGGGACTGGACCTGCTCTGCTGTAGGGACAACAGGCGAGATAGACAGGGTTGCCCTGGTGCTGCTCAGAGCCCGACGAAACGATGAAGTGGAAGAAGAATTCACGAGGGAGGCACGAAGAGGCCGGGGAGAGCATCTGCTAGAGAGGTGGTCTCCTGAAGGGCGCAGAACAAAAAGGATTTTTAAAAAAGATGATTAAAAAAAGGCTACAAGATTTTTACATTCAGCTGACAGCACAAATGTCCACTTCTTTTTTTACGAGATTACCCTTTGCTGTGCCTGTTGTTTCACTCCAGGGGCCGGTGTCTCGCTGGTGAGGGCTGCTCTCTCTTTTGTTGGGCCAGGTGTTGGACATAGAGAGGGATGAGTCAACATGACGGCGGGACAGTGTCGGAGTAAGCATGCCTCCTGGGAGTGTAGCCAGTGGATAGGAGGGCAGTAGGAAGGAGCCAGATGTGGTGGGGTTCGAGGGGAGGGAAAACGTGCGCTCAACACTGGGGTTCCTTGAGAGCATGCGTCCTTTAGGTGCCACTGTGAAAAAGGAAGCAAGAAAAACTGAGGTACAAATCTGGTTCATGTCTGGCTGGAGTCTTTTCCATTTAAACAGCTCAAGTTCTTTGTCCTTTCCTGCTTGATTTTTTTTGCTGTTGTATGTAAAAACTTTAAAGAGATGAACTTTTGTGAAAATCAGCAGAACAGTTTTAGCTAGTGACTCCTTACCAACATCTGGGTCAGAAAAGTTGGTGGTTTTAAAGATGTCAGGATCTAAGTTGAGGCTTCCACTTCTTCTGAGGCGTGCAGGGGACGCCCTCCTTTGGGAGGATTGTGGCTTCTGAGACTCTGCAGAACCTAGATGTAAATTATGTTTTTTCATTTACACTATAAACTTTACAGAGTTGCACAATATTCAAATAACCTACATGACAGTTACAACCCCCCTGTACACTATGTACAAAAGCACATCCGGACCTAAGATCTAAGGTTCTGAAGAGATAAGAATGATGATTAGATTGTTTTATTTTACTAGGCTGGTAAACACTGCTGGCAAACTTTGCAGCCTTAATATTCAAAGAGATTCAAGTCCAGTCTTGCCTGAACAGACTGTTCACACAAAGGCTGTGTTAGAGGGGGTCACACACAGCTGCAGCCATAAAAACAGGACATTTACACAAGAGCAGAAACATTTTTGCACACAACTGATTTTAATCGGGTATGGAAAAAAGACTGCTTTCAAATATTCAAAGCAAACTTTTACACGTGAATCTTCATTAAAGGGTTACCACAAACATATGCCAAAATTACATAATATAGCAGCATGGAAATGAGACTAATCCCTGTGTAGGGAGTTCAAATCCAACAACCAGAAGGTCAAGGAGATAAAAAATCCATAAAATCCACTGAGGTGAGAAACAACATAACATTTTAAAAACATACGATTTTGGCAGCATTAATTAAGTGGGCAACAATGCTTTCCTCTTATGAAATAAGATAATAATAATAAATTAAGGTAATCATTGCACAATTCCCCATCACTGGGCATCTTTTCAAATGTATCTTTATTGTCATTATACCTAGATACAACAGGGCTTTTGGTGACATGTGGCATGGTGACTCCTCTGAGTCAGCAAGCTAATCCAATTTAAAGCCGCTCTAATTTGAGTTCAGCTGAAGTTGACCATGACAACCAGTAAACTGCCCGTGTCACCTCACGTGGAATAAATGCCAGTGTAATGATGAGAAAAGGGACGTTTGGCACTTACTGAAACTGGGTATGTAGGTCTCTGGACTCAGCCTCCTGGATAGGGGGAGGAAATCATCACTGGCCACCTATTAGAAGGCAGAAAAGAATTTCCTTTAATCGCAACAATAGAGGATGACGTTCAACTAACTAACATAAACCTTAAACAAACAGGAGTCTAAGTGTAATTCCATCCACAGGCCTGAACAAAGAGATGTAGCAGACACTTGGCCAGCTCGGACAGGAGACACTGGCCTTTGGTGGATCTTCTGATACTGTAAACAAATTCAACTACATGTACACACCGTCTAGTGTTCTCATGAAATTTTACTGTCAAAATGCAACCTGTGAAATCGTGTTCAAGTAGAGAGACAGTTATGACAGATTCAGTGCATTCTTCTCAGCCTTTGAGAGAGAGAGAGAGAGAGAGAGAGAGAGTTTGGCCACTGCCTACAATGTCATTAACACTCATCGACGATCACTTGGTGTGATTGCAATCAACACGTAGAGCTGTAAATAAGCCATGTTTTACAAGCATAATCCCTGTGATATTACCAATTATGTTTCACGCCCCCCTTCAGTACATGTACTGTGTGGTAATGGGGTTGCTGGGAAACAGACACAGCTGTAAACAGAAGGTTTTCCAAATGGAGGCTGTGAGCTGGATAATAGTTTCCAGAACAAAATATGGTTCATTAATACCTCATGAAACAAAGCCACTAATTTAACCAATGGACATTATTGGAAGAGAGCTGATAGAAGCTTATGTTTAACAAATCATTCTCGTTTGTTAGCTAATTAAATATGTTCTCTTATTTATTCCCCACTACCCAAGAACTTGCTAGGTTGAACCTGACCCTGTTATAAAGCCTAATCTCAAGACAATGGATGCTCATCTTTGCAGTGTCAGTGTCACTATCCAGGGAAATGAGTCACCAGCTGCATTTATTCCGACAATAGTGTCAGTGATCCTAAAGTGCTCTGAGATTTTACCTTTTTTTAAATCACAGATTTAACTAGGGCTGCACGATATGGTAAATAATCTTGCCATTATTATGACAGAAACTATGAGAAAAAACTATTAAAATCATGATGATGTGACATTTGCTGATGTCTTTACTAGACAAACATGCTCTTTTACATCTGGAGAACAAGATCGGAAGTTCAGGGCATCTCTACTGTACTTCAGTTCAGTCCAGTCTTGTCACACGTTTTACCTTTATCAAAGAATTGCAGCCTCTTTGATTTGGATAAAATTTTGATCAATTGTGCAGTAATATATTCAACAATACAACTGAACCTTTTGGTATCCTGCCAACAGTGATCAATTTCTAATAATATGAAAAAAGGGAAAAAACAATCTCTGTCTCTGTCTAGACACTGTGTTTCTATGGAAGGAAACACTGATGGCGATCACAAATACACACAAGCAGGTTGATTGAAGTGGACACAGAGCTCGGTGCATTAGGATTTTTAAGATACAATGGTCCCTCTCTGTTGCATCATGTGTGATATCACCGTGTTTGTTTTTTTCCCCAGAAAACACTCTCTAAAAAGGTGCCACCTCTAAGATTTATTTTTAGACCAAAGCCTTTGACGGTGACTCAGCTTGTTCCAACAAGCAGTCAATGTAAAATCCTGACAGTAGACAAAATTATAAATACCCCCATATTGTTGAAGATGAATGCCATCTTTCTGCCATTTAGCTATCATTCCTCTCTAAGCTAAGCAGTAATGAAGAGATGTAGAAAAAGCATGAACAAAAAAAAATGGCCTCCTTTTCTCCCCTATGCGATGACGGCACTTGCTGACTGATTGGGAGCAAATCAACATGGCCTGGTCACTGAGATGCTCTGTAATTTCAAAGGTGCTCCAGAAATCTTTGTACAGGCAGCCACAAATGGCTGATTAGGCCCTAATTGCTGTGGGGTATTTTTAGAAAGAACGGATGAACACTACCTGTCAAGTCAATGGCTGCTTCATCAATGTCAATCAGTGACAACAAGGACAACATTTCAACATCTGTTTTCGGAGTAAAAGTACCTAGATACAACGGAATGTCCTTCTAAGCTGTTTGTCTTATTTTGATAGAGAGTAATATAGTTGCTAAAAACACATGCTAAATCTGGGAATGTTCCCAGATGGCTTAATTATCACAAGAGATAAGGTAGAAACTGGCAAGCTGACAGTGCTGATGATGGACCCCACCTGTTTAGAGCACTTTCCATTAGGGGTGCTGCATTGCTGGTCATTCTCAGTGGATGAGAAGCTCGACATTTCCCACGGCAGTTTGTTCTTCCCTTTACCAGCGCTGACAATCCTCCTTTGAAGTGGAATATCATCAGTGAGCGAGCCCAAGCTACCGTAGCCATACCATCGGTCGCAGTCTGGTTCAGTTCTGTGGCTCCTAGCACTGCTTACCCGCCCTCCATTCATCACCCAGTCCAGATCAGCTCCAGAACCATACTGCAGGGAGCACCGTTGTCCTGGTTTGGGCACCACCAAGCCATACTCCACTTCTCCCTCTGAGGAGAGTTTAGGTAGGACGTGTCTTGCTCGTCTCGCCTGTACAGCTGCCATAAGACCCTCCGCATCCTCGTTCAGTTCAACCATGTCCACAGCTTTCATTAGAGGCTGCTTTTTCCCTGTGTCAAGGCAATAGTCAAAAACTGCAAACAGCTCAAGGGTGGCATGGCGAACCTTCCTTTTGCTGTCTGCCAAGTACGGTGCAACCTCAAAACAAAGCTTGGGGATGTTGAAATCTTTCCGAGGATGAGTGAGCATAGCTGCCATGATGATGTTAAGGACATCTTCCCGGACTCTTGAATTCTTGTGTTTCAAATTGCCAGTGACAAGGTCCAATATTTGTTGTGGTGCAACGTTTTTCATCAGCTGTCGAAACACATTCATGTACTCATTTCTGGTGATGGTGCGTGTGTCCCCTAGGGCTTTCAGAGCCACTAAGACTATATGTTTGAAATATCTGTCTACACCCGTAGTATCTAGCTTCTGAATGAGTAAGTTTAAGACTTGTAAGGTGCCATACAATACTTTAAAATTACTGTCATCCAGAAGTCGTGGAAGAAAATTGATGAACTCCTCAATACTGCCAGATGGGACTGTTTTCATGTCCACTTCTGACAGGATGCGTTGGAGCTCTTCCACCCCATTTGTGCGATTTTGGTAATTTTTCAGGTCCAGAAGCTGCTCATGTAACTCCTGGGAGATCAATCCAGGTATCATTATTGATGGTTTTATGGATGCGGTCACATTCGAGAATCCGAAGGAGCAATCCTGTGAGGACAATAGTATCCCTCCTCTTTACGTCGTGCTTTCATCCTGAGTGGTTGGAGATGGAAAAACCACTCTGCTGTTTGTCAAGCTGCGAAGGCACAACAGAGAAAATTAACACCAGTAGTCACAGGACTGAATACATTCCCAATGTATCTATAAAATTAGTGAACTGAAGGCAGTGGGGAGCAACCTCTCTAGTAATGTACCGTTATATAAACATGTAATAACAACGCTACAGCCATATTCTTACTGAGGGAGTGTCTTATTGGTCCTCAGTATCATCATCTATCTACATTAACCTCCGATAGATTAGAGCGGATGAACACAACCACTTGTGGCTGTCAGACACGGTTATCAGCAGAGATAACATTTACCCCATATACGTTACGTTGTTTCCTGTTATTGTTACGTTTGTATGTATTGAGTGTCGAATACGACACCAAGCAATGCCCTCAATGGGCTTACAACAACTGACTACGTTAAGCAGCCTACATTAGTTAGCTAACGTAATTATACGTAAAACCATGGCTACCTGCACCACCGTTCAAACGGAGCTAAGCTAACTTGCTACTCCGCTAAATGTGTTAGTGGTGAGTGCTGGCTGACGGGGCTAACAAAGTTAGAAAAACAGCAGGAAAACAGACCTTGCATTCCCCAGCTTCTCTTCGTTGACGCTCGACGAGACTTATCTCATGTTACGTCGTCCAAACGTCGGTGTCATGCTGCGGCAGCTACAATTCTCTCAATGCAGACATTTTCCTCGGTTGTTTCAGCTGGTGTCTGAAGTGTTGAATGTTAGAAAGCTACTGAGGTATTCTCAGAGAGGGGAGCCCACACATACACACGCGCACACACACATACACACACACACACACGCACACACACCGAGAAAGCAAAATGGCGAATACATGTCGCAAACTGAGCGCTTCCATGGTGACGCGAGCCATGCTCCTCGAGGCGGTCTCACCAGCACAGAGCTGCAGCGCACACCGCGATGAGAAGTGGCTCAAACAAAGTCGGGGAAAAAAGAATATGGTAGAATGTAGCATGCACAGCTTTAATGATCGACTTGTGCACCTTTAAAAACTCCTACTAGGTATTACATAAATATCACTTAAAAATCTAGTTGGTATTTGTTTTGTTATCGAACTATTCAGGTATAATCTGATAAAAAACAACAACAACAACAACAATGTGATTAAAAATGTAGTTTTTGTAGATATATTCTATTTGACATTAACACACCAAGTTTTTTAGGAAAACAAAAACAAAACGTGTGTCACTGTCTTAGAATAATGAATTACAAGTGTACACTAATGAGGTTTCTATTTTTACGATAAAAAACATATACATCTGATCCAAATATAGCACCTAAGGATACTTTTGACTTACCTCTGAATGTACACAACTTTTAGCACAATATGGAACTCATAATATATCAGAGGCAAATGCTTTACTCTTTATTCCAATCCATGTTTTGCCAACATAATAACCCATACATTTTTAATTTACAAATTCCCTCATGAGCTTGAAATGTGATGCATTGATAGGGAATTAATTGTCAGACAGTTTATCAGTTTGTTAAAAATGAGCTCCACCTCCTGGACCAGCCACAACACTAAAATGCAGTTTGCTAAATTAAAGCATCAATTATAATCGAAGCACTGAAGCATCCATTTCTATCATTTTTTTTTGTATCAGCATAAAGGGAATACAGCAATCTCTTCATTGTATGATCCTGGTTGATTCTTAAATTGATATCTTGAATGTGCTATATAGCGACAGATAAAAACCTATCCTTTCAAGTGTATTTCGCTGATAATATTTTGTACTATTACTGAAGTTAAAGGGGCACTATGTAGTTTTGGAGAAAACTCAGAATTTTCATATTTACAATATAAATGAGGTAATAATACAAACTCAGACATATTTATTTTTTTATTTATTATTTTCCTCAACTGAATAAACAAGCTTCCTGGCTGATTCTTCTCAAGTTTTGAGGTTTGCTAGTGTCCTTGCCACCACTGGTAGCACGAGGCAATACTTGCAGCGCATTTAGGTTACACAGGTAGTCCAGCTTCTCCAGTATGGCAATCCATATGTGCAGTTGCAAGATGATATGCTGTGTGTCCCAGCACAGTCTCAAGAGCACGGAGGAAATGCCAGGAGACCAACCGTTACACATGGAGAGCTGGACAGGGCCATAGAAGGGCAGCAACCCAGCAGCAGGACCGGTATCTGCTCCGTTGTCTGAGAAGGTACAGGAGGAACATTGCCAAAGCCCTACAAAATGACCTCCAGCAGGCTACTGGTTTGCATGTTTCTGACCAAACTGTCATAAACAGACTCCATGAGTGTGGCATAAGGGCCCACCACACACACACACACACACACACACACACACACACACATATATATATATGTGTGTGTGTTTATGCACTTGTATACATGTGTATATATGTGTGTGTGTATGAAAATAAAACACTAAAACTGCAGTGTGTGTGCTTTTTTGTAATCAAAAGGGCCTGCTCTCTGCAGGGTAATGTTATTGTTTCCTCTCAAACAACTTGTAAAGTTCACTATTTTAACATGTCAGCAGGCGACATGAATGTATCTCTTCCTTTTAATTAGCTGAAAATGTCGTCTTATTTTGAAAGCAGCGGAAGTAGGTGTGCTGGTCGATAGCTCGATAGTATAAAGGGCTCATCTGTAGCTTTGTGGCTAGGTTGGCAGTAGGTTGTTTTCCTGATAGCCGCCCGGGGTTCCCACTCGTCGCCGCTGAACTCCGCCACTGCAAAATCGGTCATTACGGCGGCACACCAGACGGACTATAGGTTCCAGGTTTGTTCTCCTTGAACTGACGATGTACACTTGTTATTTGACAGCTAGCTATAACGTCACGTTTCGTATCTGTCAGCCATGTTACTGTTTATCAATCAATGATGCAGCTAGCCACAGAAACCGTGTTTATTTTTAGCAGCTAACCTTCGCTGTCTGCATTGCAATGAAACAGATATAAGGCACTGTGTATTTGCCGGAGTCGAGCATTGTTGACGATTCGATAGTGACATGAATGTCAATGCTGATGTAGATATGTCGGCCGTGGAAATGTGTTTCTGCAAAATACAGGCTGCTGATGGGCATCAGAGTGTGTTAGCTCGCGCACTAGCCTTGTGCTGATTTAAAGCTAGCTAAAGATGTAGCGACCGACTTTTGATCTCTTCATGTCCTCCGTTCTAAAATCAAGCCAAGGCCTTCAGTCAACAAACCTGACAGTTAATGGTTTAATGTGATTACTGTCATGAACTCTAAATGCACAGCAGCCTGTAGGCAGTTGGTTCGTATGCTTTCTAGCTAGTACTGTTGGTTAATTTTAAGCAGCGTTAGCACAGGATTAAGGAGATCATGCTTCTTTAGCTTGCATCACAGTAGACCGCTAACAGCGAGTCGGAAACACTACTGTACTACATCAAAACATCCGTGAATGCATCACACTCCCCAGGCATGTTTCCATAACGCGTGCTGTAATTACGTCATGTTGCACAGGCCTGTGTTTACTTGGCTTTTCAGGCTTGTAGTCTGAGGGACAGGATGACATCTGGCTAATTTCCAGGATTTCCAGGATTTACAGTATTTCTATTGGTTATTGGTCACATGTTGGTTAATCAGAAAATCTCACTGAATCAGTAGCCATTACAAAAATGTCAACACTGCATTAACGTGTGGATTCTTGCTCTCAGATGGACCAGCAGGACCAGTCCTATATGTTTGCCAGTCTGAAACGGCCTCACTCAGAGCAGCTGCTGCAAGGCCTCCAGCTCTTGCGGCAGGATCACGAACTATGTGACATTGTCCTGCGTGTGGGTGATGCCAAGATCCATGCCCACAAAGTAGTGCTGGCCAGCATCAGCCCTTACTTCAAGGCCATGTTCACAGGTAACCTGTCAGAAAAGGAGACCTCTGAGGTGGAATTCCAGTGCATTGATGAGACTGCCTTGCAGGTATGCTTGGAGCCAACAGACACTGTATTAGCTGCACTGATAAATTGCTCTTAGCTTTGTTATTCTTAATGTGATCCTTTTCCTGTGTCTTTTCTAGGCCATCGTAGAGTATGCCTACACTGGCACAGTGTTCATCTCCCAAGAAACTGTGGAATCTCTGCTACCAGCTGCCAACTTACTCCAGGTTAAGCTTGTACTTAAGGAGTGCTGCTCCTTCTTAGAGAGTCAGCTGGACGCCGGAAACTGTATAGGCATCTCCCGCTTTGCAGAGACTTATGGCTGTCATGACCTGTGCCTGGCTGCAACCAAGTTCATCTGTGAGAACTTTGAGGAGGTCTGTCAGACGGAGGAGTTTTTTGAACTGACGAGGGCAGAGTTGGATGAAATTGTGTCTAATGACTGCCTTAAGGTGGTCACAGAGGAGACTGTGTTTTACGCCCTAGAGTCATGGATCAAATATGATGTAACTGAGAGACAGCAGCATCTGGCTCAGCTGCTGCACTGTGTTCGCCTTCCGCTCCTAAGCGTCAAATTTCTCACCCGCCTATATGAAGCCAACCACCTTATACGAGATGACCACGCATGCAAGCACCTGCTCAACGAGGCCCTCAAATATCATTTTATGCCTGAGCACCGGCTTTCCTATCAGACTGTGTTGTCAGCGCGGCCCAGGTGTGCCCCGAAGGTGCTGCTGGCAGTAGGAGGCAAGGCTGGACTGTTTGCAACATTAGAAAGGTGATGATGATGATGTCAAGATTTTCTGTTGCTATTGTCTATTTTTTTCTTTGTTCTGTGTTTTTTAAAATCAAACTAATCTGATAATACGTCTGTCTCTTTTTTCCAGCATGGAAATGTATTTCCCTCAGACAGATTCATGGATAGGACTGGCCCCTCTCAGTGTTCCCCGATATGAATTCGGGGTGGCAGTGCTGGACCAAAAGGTGTATGTGGTGGGAGGCATTGCCACGCACATGAGACAGGGCATCAGCTATCGGCGACACGAGAGCACAGTGGAAAGCTGGGACCCCGAAAGCAACACCTGGTCCTCGGTGGAGCGTATGGCGGAGTGCCGCAGCACACTCGGGGTGGTGGTCCTAGCTGGTGAGCTTTACGCCCTCGGCGGCTATGATGGCCAGTATTATCTCCAGTCGGTGGAGAAATACGTCCCCAAGTTGAAGGAGTGGCAGCCGGTGGCACCCATGACCAAGTCCCGCAGCTGCTTTGCCACCGCTGTGCTGGATGGCATGGTGTACGCTATTGGAGGCTACGGCCCAGCCCATATGAACAGGTACTACCGCTAAGAGTGGATATGATATTTCTTGTATTATTAAGGGAAATGCATAGTGTATGAACATCAGTTAAACATTGGCTCTATTGGACAGACAAACTTGCATCAAAGTGGCAAAACTAAACTATATGACACTTCTTGTTTGTGTGTATAAAAACATTCAGTCCCTGTACAACTCAAACTGAATCAGGTTTAATGGGTGGGTAAAATGACTATTTACAAGAACAAGACACTGAGTTATTCTGTAGCTGCTCAGTTTCTCAGTTTCAGTGTATGTATGATTACGTTCACCCCTTTTTATGCACTGAAAGGTTGGTTGCATGTTTTGATCCCATGTGGACTTTTGCAGCCACATAGGATTAAAACATGTGACAAATGTGTCTTTGCTCCTACAGATGACCTTAGTAACGCATTTATAAATAAGAATAAAATTAAAAAGAAGGGGGAGAAAAAAAAAAAAGCCTTTGATCTCAGCGAAGAACTTGGAACAACCTGGCTTTCTCTCTCTCTCAAGCTCTTGTTAGTTATTTAATAGAACTGGCAATCAAGTGAAGGATGTCAAGTGTTGCTGAGAAAATGGCCAGGGCCCTGTTAATGAGTGAAGAGGAGTCATAACAGAAGTGGTTGCTGAAGTTTCATTGAGAGGGTGCCTGGCAGTGTGCTGCTGGTTAAACCTCTGTTGTTGCTGTGGATCTCTGGAGAGCAGTGTCTCTGTTGCTTGTTTCCTTGACTCCCGAGGCCCTTCAGGAGAATGTGTTTAGACAGAGAATCTTTGGGGACTATTTTCTTCTCTCCCAAATGGCTTGTATGTCCTCGCATACAGCAAAACAACCCTAGATTGCTAGTGTTCCGGGTTCATTTGACTGTAGTCAAATTTGGTGACCTACCAACGCTATTGGTACTAGTTGCAATGAGTGTGTTTGCAACTTGAAACAACTTTTAAATATGACTTAAATATAAATCCTACATTCAATGAGCATGAAATGCATCTTTTTGAAGGAGTACTTGTAGCAAATGCCTTGTAAAAACTGTTAAACTGTGTGCATATTATAGCATTGTGTTTTGGATTTTTTTTTTTTTTTATTTTTTTTTTTAATTGAATTTGTAGAATAAGTAGTTGTAGATTTTTTTTCTTTTTTTTTTTTTTTTCAAACTTCCTTAAATCAATACAGCATTCAGGAGGGCTGATTGTGGAGGGCTGGGAGATCAGAACAATTTATATTTTATATTTTTTTTGTTAACCCTGCTGCATCTGCCTCCACACAGCGTGGAGCGGTACGACCCCAGCAAGGATGCCTGGGAAATGGTAGCCCCCATGGCAGATAAGAGGATCAACTTCGGAGTCGGTGTCATGCTCGGCTTCATATTTGTTGTGGGCGGACACAACGGTGTGTCACACTTGTCCAGCATCGAGAGGTATGATCCACATCAGAACCAGTGGACAGCCTGTCGGCCAATGAATGAACCACGCACCGGTGAGTTTACATCACATTAGCTAAAGCACTATTTGTAGGATTCAGAAATGCATTTCATTGGCTACATAGGAGTATGACATTGTCTTGCAGGTGTGGGCTCTGCCATTGTGGACAACTACCTCTATGTGGTGGGAGGTCACTCTGGGTCATCCTATCTGAACACTGTCCAGCGCTATGACCCCATCTCAGACAGCTGGTTGGACTCAAGTGGCATGATGTATTGCCGTTGCAACTTTGGTCTGACTGCCCTTTGACCCTTGGCCCAGCCAGCTAGGACCCAATAAGAGAACTTAGACACAAAGACGTTTCTTTTTCGTTGTCTCCTCCTCCTTCCCCACATTCATCCTCCAGGTGCAGAGGAGCGCTGCACACCGGCGTCAACACCAGAGGAGAGAGGGAGCCTGCTGGGTGGATGGATGTGGCGGGCTAGCTGGCTGGCTAGAGGGAGACTACACGGGCATGGCTGCGGAGATGAGAAAGAGCTGCAAAGTTGTGCAGAAAAGCAAGGAAGATGGCCGGATCGGCTGTCACAGGCACGAAGAGACGAACGCTCTACTGCTGCTGGACCACAATGAGGACTCTGAGCCATTTCCCAGAGGATTGTGGGAGAAAACTTGTCACTTTTGTTTCAAACTTCTTTGTTATGTTTTTTTTTTTTTTTTTTTTCCTTCATGCCATTAATTGTGTTTAACACTTAAAAATCTTTTTTATTTCCCTGCTGCAACTGGAACCATGTGTTCAAATTTTGTAGAACACCGCAGTTGGCTGTTGGTGTATTTGTATGAATATGTGGTTGTTGGCCATGTTGTGTGTATGTCTGTCTGTGTGTGTGTGTGTGTGTGTGTGTGTGCTCGAGGGATACGTGCATGTCAGATAGGATTGTTTTTGTTTTGTTACATGTCTGCGTGCAGAACTGAAGCTCGGGGTTCAGCGAACGCAGGAGTTCTGCATCAAAATCAGTGCTTCACAAAAAAGAGAAAAGTTGGAATCTTTATATTTTCTCAAAAAGGGCTGCCTTTTTCTCTCCTGTACATAGTCTAAATGAAATATATAAATAATGAATATATCCTCTAGTGCATTGCCTGTAAATGTTTTTCTGCACTGGGTCACTAGTGTGTGTGCGCGTGTGTGTGTGTGTGCGTGGTTTGATTCAAGGGTCAGTGTAGAGGTGAATGACGAATTCTCCTGAGAGTGTTTGCCACTAGTCTCTGCTTCATCCTGGGAGCAATTTAAAATCCCAATGTTCGAGCTTCTGTTCCATCTTCCTAAGGTCAGGTCATGAACTTCTTGTTACTCTTCACAATAGTTGAAATTGACCTCCGCCCTCTTTTCACCCTTTGGTCTGTACACAATACCAACTGGTGCTATATTTAGGATTCAGGATTCAGCTGTTTGTCTGTGTTGCCTCACACAATTAGGTCAACCTCTGCTACATTACTGTTATTATGTTCGTGATTAATGTGCATTTAAATGTGTCAAATTTTATGGCCCTACCTTGCAATAAGATAAAATCCAACTGAAAGGGAAGCCTGTGGTCGGACAACCACAAACCCCTAAACCCCTATCTGCAAATTAGCACTATGTTTGCTTTGCAATTGTTAAAAACGTTTTATTTTTTTATTTAAAAAGCATCCTAGTTAACATTCCCCTTCCCTCACAGTGTCCCTGTTGCAGGATATGAGCATGCTTCATTATCATCTCTATGCCTGTTCCCGGTACAGTGTCACTCTCTTAGCTATGAACAAGACTTTTCTGCCTGTGATTGGGTCTGACACCTGCTCTCACCAACTCGCCACCAAACATGTGAGCCTCATGAGGCCAAGGTCTTGCTTGCAAGCTCAGGTTTGAAGTAATCCGTTCACAGCTTCATCTGAAGTGCCAAAACATCAGGATTTTTTTTTTTTTTTTTTTTTCTTT
>OMLP01020066.1:92356-104701 GCA_900302685.1 Spondyliosoma cantharus
AGTTTTAAGATTATTATTATTATTATTATTATTATTAATAACAATA
Source organism: Spondyliosoma cantharus (assembly GCA_900302685.1). Classification (NCBI taxonomy): domain Eukaryota; kingdom Metazoa; phylum Chordata; class Actinopteri; order Spariformes; family Sparidae; genus Spondyliosoma; species Spondyliosoma cantharus. Next base: position 92,403 of record OMLP01020066.1, read on the forward strand.
ATAATAATAATGATAATAATAATGATATAGCACTTAACTAAACAGGGATACAAAGTGGTTTACATCAATGGAAAAGAAAGAACAACAACAAAAGAAGAGCTGCAGATAAAAAAAAAAAACACACTAAATGGTACAACTAAAAGATTATAAAACATTGTGGGATTAGGTAAAGTTGAGTAGGGGTAAAATGATAAAACTGTAATAACCCAGTATTTAAGAATTCATAAATTATTTCCTGATTTTTATCCTAATACTATTTGATAGAACCTTTTAAAATTATAAAACACTAATCAAGCAAAGGTCCCTAGGGCAACATCACTGTGAGGCTACTTGAAAGGTAGTTAAAATTGGAGTCATGCATCCATATGTAAGGGATAATGTATAGAACGGCGGTCATTATTGGGAAGTCCCGATAGGACCCAGATGCGAAGCATGGTGTATTCTATCATCACTGCCAATTGAGCTCATGTGACGCATTTTAAACAGGATAATCTGTCTATCTGAGGAGCTTTTTAAGTGACCACGTTCTGTCTCTCTTCCACAGTGGATGAGATCAATAAAGCTGGTTAGTTGTGTGATTGATTATGTGAACAGAAGCTAAAGTCCAGTCACGTTGTGTCAGTCACTCTGTTTGGTCTCTGAGTGGTCAACTTTGCCTAATCTCCCAATTTTATGGTATCTGATAAGCCAGGACTGCCCTAACCAAACCATGAAATGCATAAGTATAAAGCAGCGACCAAAGATTGATGGCTGTGGTCTGGAGAATGATTACCAATTTTAACCAGGAGATATCCAGATGGCATTTGTCTGAAAATAAAATCTGTAACCATTACAAGGGAAAGAAAAGGGCTTGTGTACCATCTGGTCCTATGCATTTTCTTTGTTATGGTCCACCTGCCACTGCATACGGATTAAAACTCCTGTTGGGTTTTTATTCTTCGGTGTACAGGCAGGTGAGGGAACGCTTGAAGAAGGATGTGGAGCAGATGAAACTTCAGGACCCCAACTTCAAACCTGGTTTAGTGGTTTTACAAGTAAGTGTAGAATGGGAACTTTTCCCTATATAAAGAGATGTTTTTGTGAACTACTTTGTACTTTCTCATGGAGATAAGAAGGTACGAATGTGGGTCTTGTGACTGCCATTGTGAAAAAAAAAAAAGAATATTCCTTCATACAGGCAGGCAAAGTGATGCTTTGTGTCTTTGCAGGTAGGAGACCGCGATGATTCGAATCTGTACATTAGCATGAAGTTGAAGGCAGCAGCAGAGGTGAAAATATCATTTTGTTGTCATTCCATATTTACACCACACTTCTACTTAACACTGCTTGTAATCAGTTCTGTTACCCAACCTAATCTCTCCGTCTGTGTACACAGATTGGAATACATGCCATACATATGAGACTTCCCAAGGCTGCAACAGAGGAGGAGGTGAGGATGGATTTGAAATACTATCATCTTTTGTTATGTTCTTCTGCATGACACACACACAAAGTAAGACAGTTTGAGTTTGTTGTAGTGCCCAGTAAAGTCTGCCGGTCCTCAAATTTTACCATTGATAATGTTTTTCAGCACAGTGAAAGTTAAGTTTGGGATTTGCCATGCTGTTGGTGCCATAACAAATTGTCAGGTTAACACGTTAACAAGACAACTTGACTGCCTGTCTGTCTGCAGGTTCTTCACAGCATCACACAGGTGAATGAGAACTCGTCTGTCCACGGCCTCATCGTGCAGCTGCCCTTAGACTCGATCCACAAGATTGACACAGAGAAAGTCACCAATGCCGTGGCCCCGGAGAAGGATGTAGACGGGTAGGCACAGACATTGATTAAAGATCGAGTTGCTCACTCCGCTTTTGAAGTATTTCTTTGTGTCCTTCAAGTCTGGTTAAAAGAAAAAAAAAGATGTGTTCTGGTCCATGCACAGGCTGACTAGCATAAATGCGGGGAAGCTGTCTCGTGGGGACCTGGGCGACTGCTTCATCCCCTGCACCCCAAATGGCTGCATGGAGCTGATCAGACAGACTGGTAAACCCACAGCAATTAACACTCCAACACATCCTCTAAGAAAAAAAAAAACAAACATCTGTGCTGTGAGGTGAGAATTAATCGATGGTTCGTCCACTTCACACGTCTACAGGTGTGTCCGTGGCGGGGAAGAGAGCGGTAGTGATCGGCCGCAGCAAGATTGTGGGCGCACCGATGCACGACCTGCTGCTGTGGAACCATGCCACCGTCACCACCTGCCACTCTAAAACTGCTGATCTGCCTGGAGAGGTACATCAGTCACACCTCCACCACAGTCACATTAGCCATTATGTGCCCACACATCAAAGCAAGCAGAGACTTTAATGTGAGCTCTGATGTTTTCATGTAGGCGTATTTTAGCTGGTGTGAATGGGTTCAGTTCAAACATACCCAGAAAGGGCCTTTTTTCTCAAAAAAGCAAACGTTTGAGCAAAGACACATTGACAGTCTCATCTGGACATAGCATGAGCTGCCTGGTTCAAAAGGGACGAAAACATTCTGCTGATTTGACTAATGAAATAGAATTTATATGTGAAAAGGTAATTAAGCGTTTTGTTCGATTAATTAGCGACCTAGGTCTGACCTGTTGATTGTCGCATTAAACTCCATAACCAAGATGACCATCTGCCATTTTGTGGCACAAACGATAACATCAAGTTTGGCAAGATTTAGAAAATTTCTATTAATGCATAATATAAATGTGACTACAATGTGGGACAATATTTCTCAGATCCGATAGGAATTATTCTTGTTAGAGATTCCAACTTCACTATTTATATGGACTCTAAAGTTACATTGCCCCAAAGCATTGTTTTGACATGCGCAGTGGCTCCACAGGCCGGAAGGCGTTGAATCTCCTTGAAATATAACGGAAGAAGAAAAATAAAAACTTTATTTAGAAAATTCAATACATTTATTTATTCACTCTGCCTGTTAATACACTTTTCAAGATGTGGACAAAATGTTCTGGTTTGGTGGATTCTGGGTTTTAAAAACATGATTGTCAACAGACCAGTTCTATTTTGCTACTGCCATGTTTCTGTCCCTTGCCAGAAGCAATGTAACCGAACCACAGAAAAATAATCGGATTAAGTGTTAACACGTTTATCGGGTGCTAATATTGTCCTCTCCTTCTGTGATTGAGGTGTTAACTTGAGGCATTTCTATTCTGATTAGACTATTATTCTGAGTATTATTGGAATTTTAGGGGCCATGTAAACACGGCTGTTGTTACATATTCTGTTCTCTTGTTGTCCATCGCTGTTTTTTCGTCTAGGTTGGCAGAGCAGACATCCTGGTTGTTGGCATCGGGAAAGCAGAGATGGTAAAAGGAGACTGGATCAAGAAGGGAGCAGTTGTCATTGATTGTGGGATCAACCACATTCCAGGTTGAACTTCCTCGAGCTATTCAGTCCACTTTAAAGGTCAGAGGTAACCTTTACGGTGTCTTCATCAGAGCTTCTCTCTGTGTCTTTCAGACGAGACTAAACCAAGTGGGAAGCGGGTGGTGGGGGACGTCCACTACGCCTCAGCTAAGGAGCAGGCCGGCTTCATCACCCCTGTGCCCGGTGGTGTGGGACCCATGACTGTGGCCATGCTGATGGGGGTAAATTCCTGAACTACACTGTCTCTATTTGTCAGGCGCTTGTTGTGCATGTCATATCAGACCACCTAATAGTGTTAGCATTTTTGAGAACATGACTGGATCTGCACTTTGCCACAATGTTGCAGAAATTGCATTTTTATTGCAGCTAAATTATCTGATGCTTCTGTATTATCTTTGCTTGCATACACATTGTGCGAGAACAGAGAATATAAAGATAAAACAAAACAAAAAGTGTTAATGTGTTTGTGTGTGTCTTTAGAACACAGTGTTGAGTGCAAAGCGTTTCCTGGACAGCCATAAACCAGGGAAGTGGAACATTTCTTACACCAAGCTCAATCTCCAGAAGCCCGTGCCAAGGTTTGTCTCCCCTTCTTCCCTTTCTTAGTCATGTGCTCTGTTAACTTGTCACGGAATGATTTGTTGAATGTAATAATCCAAAAGCAAGATCAGCTGATCTTTTGAACTGCTCACGGAATGTGCTCTTTCAGTCTTTCCTGTTTTCCTCCTTTGTGCAGATGAAAAAGTGATTTTGTGTTTCGTCTCCCTGCAGTGACATTGCGATTTCACGCTCCTGTGTGCCCAAGCCCATCGACCACCTAGCAAGAGAGGTGGGCCTGCTCTCCGATGAGGTGGAGCTCTATGGCAAGACTAAGGCCAAGGTCCAGCTGAATATCATAAAACGTCTGCAGGCACAGCCGGACGGCAAATATGTGGTGGTCACTGGGTAGGCAGTCAGCACTTTATCTGCTATACTGTACTCTGCTGTTCTCACTGTAGGACGATAGGATTTCTGGATGGGATGAGAAAGTAGACCAGATGGGCCCGACTGATTAATGTTTTCTGTCTGCAGAATTACACCCACCCCTCTTGGTGAAGGAAAGAGCACCACCACCATCGGCTTGGTGCAGGCCTTGGGAGCCCACATGAAGCTCAATGTGTTTGCGTGTGTCCGACAGCCCTCTCAGGGACCCACCTTTGGCATTAAAGGTGAACTTTAGCATAATGTACGTTCAGTGAGAGGTTGTTGAAATGGACATTTTTGGTAGTTTATGAACCTACAGTTTCGTCTTCTGCCTGCAGGTGGTGCTGCAGGAGGTGGATACTCTCAAGTCATCCCTATGGAAGAGGTACTACACTGCTGTTTCAAGTTAAAAACTAAGCCATTTGTTTAATTCATGGCCAAGATTGCATTTAATGAATGAGTCTGTTCCTTTTAGTTTAACCTCCATCTCACCGGCGACATTCACGCCATCACGGCAGCCAACAACTTGGTGGCTGCAGCCGTTGACGCTCGCATGTTCCACGAGGCTACACAAGCTGACAAGGTGAGTATTCCACTTTGTCATTTTTGTTATAATACACTGTTTGCAGGTTAATTAATAGATTGTGATGGTTACATTTCTCTCTGCATAAATCCTCAGGCGCTGTTTAACCGCCTGGTCCCACTCAGTGGAGGACAAAGAACTTTCTCCCCCATCCAGATTAACAGACTTAAAGTGAGTGATGGCTTTTTAAGTTTCAACTTAACTTAACACAGCCCAGAGAAGGACATGCTTCTGGTATTTAAGTTTTCTTTATTCATTTAGAGACTAGGCATTGAAAAGACTGATCCCTCCACACTGACTGAGGAAGAGATCACCCGTTTTGCCCGCCTGGACATTGAGCCGAGCTCTGTCACCTGGCAGAGAGGTATGAATTATCTATCTATCTATCTATCTATCTATCTATCTATCTATCTATCTATCTATCTATCTAAAAATGCTCATGTGCTCGTTATGTGTTGATTTAGTGTTGGATACTAATGACCGCTTCCTGAGGAAGATCACTATTGGCCAGTCACCAACTGAAAAGGGGTACACAAGAGAGGTAAAGAGATCCATAAAGCTGTTTGTCAATAAATAAGAATCAACACATGTAATAATAGAAAATCCGAAAATACTTAATTGATCCTGGTGGGAAATTGGGTCACTTTACAGTTGCTCCCGTTCAATAATAGAAAGACATATCAGTTTAGATAGAGTATAAGAAAATGGAAAATTAGCCTATATCATCCTATTGCATTATGCAATTCTCTAGAAATGTATTTAAGAATGAAAAATACAATAAATTGACATGCGCTATGTCTCTCTCTCTGTTCTTCAGGCCCAGTTTGACATCACGGTGGCCAGTGAAATCATGGCGGTGCTCGCCCTCACCAGCAGCCTGCAGGACATGCGTCAGCGTCTGGCCAAGATGGTCGTGGCCACCAGCCGCAGCGGAGAGCCCATCACCACTGAGGACCTGGTGAGTGGGCTGGAGTCTCCTTTGTGACCAGACAATCTTAAGTACTGTTAAAACAAGGCTCCTATAATGTACGGTTTCTCTCTGTAGGGTGTAAGTGGTGCTCTAACTGTGCTAATGAAAGATGCCGTCAAGCCAAACCTGATGCAGACCTTGGAGGTGGGTGAAACACACTTTGCTAACCTATAAAAGTTCTCTGAAAGAGCTGTACGAGCCAAAAAAAATTAGTGCGAGAGCATTAGAGTGTTTTGAACCATGTTAAAATCAAGTGCATTTACAGTCTTAGAGTGCGTTCTGATATACAAATCTCACAATCTGCGTTCCGTTTGTTTGTTGTTGTTGGTTTAAAATATCTGTTTGTATTTTAATAATCCAAACCTTCCTGCATGCCAGAGGGATGACATTGCCTTGAGTTGTGGGTAGTGTGTCACATGTGAGTCATCTGAATCTGCAGGGAAACCCTGTGTTTGTCCACGCTGGCCCGTTTGCCAACATCGCCCATGGCAACTCCTCTATCCTGGCTGATAAAATAGCTTTGAAGCTGGTTGGACCCGATGGCTTTGTAGGTAAGTAGAGCTTAGAAAATGGCTGATGGCATGTTTGCATAGATTTTTCCTGCTTGGTCTGGTGCTGCAGTGCTACAGTAGGTGGTTTCCAGTGTTGATTGTACTAATGAGGATGTAGTAGATGTTGTATGGCAGTACCATATCAGAACCATGGTCAATTTTGCCCAACAGTGACTGAGGCTGGCTTCGGTGCTGACATCGGCATGGAGAAGTTCTTCAACATCAAGTGCCGCTACTCAGGCCTGAGACCCCACGTGGTGGTGCTGGTGGCCACTGTCCGAGCCCTGAAGATGCACGGAGGAGGACCAACGGTGGGTTTGCATGACTTCCCCTCAGCATCCTAATCACAATCGCCTAATTACATTTCCTGCTGAGTGGACGTCAGACAGCAGTAACGGAGCACTCGCACACGCACATTGATAGCATCTTAATAATCAAACAATAAGGCAAACAACTGAGGGAAAACTATTCAAATCTGTCTCCATAGTGCAAGATTTGGAGAGCTCACTGTTAAGTATTTGAGCTCACTGAACAAAAAAAGCATTTTCTTTCAGGTCACTGCCGGGATGCCGTTGCCTAAAGAATACATCGAGGAGGTAATGCATAACAGCAGCCGACCAAAATGTGGACTTTATTTTTAATGATATATTTCTCTTGATGAGCTGTAGAATAATGTCAGATATTAATCATTGTGTATTTATTAGATTGTATTTGGGCTACATGGTATGGTGAAGTCTTTGCTTTTTTAAAAGCATCTACATTAAACATTTATGTCGACCTATTCAAAAGTGTTTTCATGTGTACTTGCATGTAGAACCTTGAGCTACTGGAGAAGGGCTGCAGCAACATGAGGAAGCAGATAGAGAATGCACAGCACTTTGGCGTGCCCGTGGTGGTGGCTGTAAATGGTTTCAAGTAAGTGATGGATGACGACAAAATGACGAAAAAAGCACTATAATGGTCTATATGACCACAAATGTACAGAGATTGGTTTTATTTAACTTATGAGCTGATTGATATTTTTATATTAATAATGGATCAAATGATTGTGTATACTGTAAGAAGTCTCTCCTTTGATGAGAGATGACAGAGAATTATCAGGAGGTTCCTGTCCCCTCATATCTCTAATGTCTTTTGTCATTCTGCTTCACACTTCAGGACAGACACTGAGGCTGAGCTGGACTTGGTCTGCAGCATGGCCAAAGCCGCTGGAGCCTTCGACGCTGTGCGCTGCTCCCACTGGGCTGAAGGTGGAGCCGGTGCTGTCGCTCTGGGTCAGGCTGTCCAGAGGGCCTCTGAGGCCCCCAGCAATTTCAAGTTCCTCTATGATTTGGAGGTGTGGACCCATCATACCTGCTTTTTTCCTTTCTGTAAATCACTTGACTGTTGGAGGTTAAGATTAATTTGCCAGAAAATGTATATAATCAGCAACACTGATGATAAAAAATAATGTTCTCATCCAACACGAGGTACCCTCTTTTACATGCATCCAGTTTGTCAGTATAAGTAAAAAAAATAAAATAAAAAATAAAAAATTTAGGCCCTAAACTGTATAAAGCTCCAAAATGTACTAATTTGGTCTGGTTGGAATTACTGAGTCATCAGATCAATTCAAGTTGACTTGACTGAAGTGTGTATACTTCAAATTCCTCTCTAGCTCCCCATTGCCGATAAGATCCGAATAATTGGCCAGAAGATCTACGGAGCGGACGACATTGAGCTTCTCCCAGAGGCTCAACGCAAGGTGGAGCTCTACACCAAACAGGTCAGAACCTCTCCTCGATGTGCGTCTTTCGTCTGTCTTGTCGGGCCTGTTGTCTGGCTTGTGCTGTCAGTGCAAGTCAGCATTATTGGTTGAAGAATCCCTTTGTTTCAGATTCAATAAAGTTCTGTCTCCTTTTCTCCTTGCAGGGTTTCGGCAATCTGCCAATCTGCATGGCAAAGACTCACCTGTCGCTCTCTCACGAGGCAGACAAGAAGGGTGTGCCCACAGGTTTTATCCTGCCAATCAGAGACATTCGAGCCAGTGTGGGCTCCGGCTTCCTGTTCCCGCTGGTCGGCACGGTAAGCGTTCTTTTGCAGCAGGTTCATCTCAGGGAAGCATCAGGGTGGGACTTTTCACTGCTCCGCTACTACAAACCACATCACGATGTGCACACCTTTATTTTTTAAATTTAAGTTTTTGTGTCTGTTTCTTTAGCTTGATCCACAAGCTACATTATATGTGTCTACAATAAAGCAGTGCATGAATGAGCAGAATCAACCTTATATAGTTGTCTGTTATTTAAAAACGGTATTCCCTCACTGTTTTTCTCAGATGCCCACGATCCCCGGCCTGCCCACCAGGCCTTGTTTCTATGACATCGACCTCGACCCTGAGACTGAGCAGGTCAACGGGCTCTTCTGAAGCAGTGTGTGATGGTGAGGAAGGTAGTTAAGACACACAGCTACCAATCTTATACTGGACTAGGCAGTATGACTGTTAATATCTTCTTATTTGTTTTTATAGATGTGGCCCAGCACCCCCCACTGATCCTTAATGAAATGTGATGGACTAATAACTGGAAGCTCCTTGAGCTGTTTTTGTTTATTGTTTTCCACTCATAGGCTGACTTCTGTAAATAATTAATTTGCTTTTTCCAGAAGGCTGGCGTTCGGTAAATCAAGAAACTTAATTGATCAGAGAACAGTATGTCCCCCTCTGAGAATGTGTCCTATCGACAATCCTTTAAGTTACATAACTGCACATGAATAAACCTCGCTTGTTTCTCCACATCCCAGAACCCCCAACGGCAATAATAAGTCGACTGTTAAGTGGCATATCTGAAATCTTATGTATATTTTGTGTGCACTACACCAGGAGTGTCTCCTCCAGGCAACAATCCACTGAATTTCGTGTCTTTGGATGATTTTAGTATTAAAAAAAGAGATAATAAAAATAATGCCTCCTTACAAAATGTTTTATAATTTTTATAATTTTTATAATTTTGAGCAATCTCGCCTGTCAAACTTCCTGTTTGGCCTGTCCTGTCTGAATGTTTCTAAAACTGTCTAACTTTGCTGCACCTTCTGCCGCTGCTTTGAAACTCATATGTCCTGATGCTGTAAATCCACTGTTCTGTCAGAAAACATAAAATAAAGTGTCTTGATGGAAAGCCACATACTGTAGCGGCCTGTTCTCTTCTCTGTCATTATTCCACAGCTGTCATGTTTTTTCCTCATAATAATCATAACTGCAAATCATCTAGAGCAGTGGTTTGCCTTATTTTTTTTTGCATTCATGGACCCCTTCACCGACACAAATTTGACCACAGAGATAAGATTTTTGCTTTATGTTTTGTTACAGAAATGATTGTATGATGTATTCTGTCATGGAGTTAATATCCTATCTTTTTGCGTTGTGTGGTTAGTGCCAATTTCTTGCATTTTGCAACACGTCAGTCATTGTATCGCTATGGAACAATCGGCGGATAACGAGCAATTTTGCATGCATACATTTTCTATTCAGCTGTCAAATATGAATGGATACAAAGCTAAATCGATACAGTCAAAAAGTATAACTTGCATTTTCTTTCAACTGAAAAATTTGAGCGAATGTAATGTAGTCGTGTGTGTTTTGGGAACATTTTATTGGATATGAAGATATTGCTTGTGCTGGCATAAATATTTATCAATGGATAAATATGACAGCAGGGTTGAGTTGGGGTCCAATCAGCGTTTTGACTGAAGGAGAGTGCCTCAGTGATGCACACACTGTCTGCTGTGAAACAATAACAGATGGCGTATCAGTGTGACAAACTGCACAGAGGACATTAATTTATGTAATTTTAAATTTGGGGGAACTAATATTGACAAAAGCTGACTTTTACTGGGAAAATTAAACACAAAAGGGTAAGAGGCACTTTGAGCTATGCGTGGGAAGCAGCCACAATGAAGATGAATATCACGTTTTTACAGACACACCAAAGACTGTTGTCCTGAACACTGTTAATGTTGGCAACATGAACGATTTACAACAACAACAACAACAAAGCATAAACACCCCTGGTGTCATCTCAAACAGAAGTGCATGCTGCGATAAGGGACGAGATCAGCAACAGTCAACAGTGACTCATTGACAGTTCACCACAATGCTGCTGCAGATAAATGCCAGCAGGCACTGACACAGATGTTGTTGCTGTTATGGAGCGTTCTCCGAGGATCAGGTTGCACCGGTAACTGCGCTGAAACAGTTAAAAGACAAGGTGCTCGAAACCTATATGGATCACTACATGTGGCACTCAGCAGGTCATTTTGGAGAGAAAGTTGTTAAATTTGTAGATTAGTCTAATTAAGAATTTGAGAGTTATGTTAAATGCTTTGAAGGTTGACACTACTCGTATACATCATCAAATATGAAGCTACCAGCAGCATCCAGTTTAGCATGAAAAACTAGAAACAGTGGAAAACAACTAGCCTAACTCTGTCCAAAGGTAGCAAAATCTGTCTACTGGCACTGATAAAGCTCATTAATTCACATGTATCTCATTTGTTTGTGAGTATTCTGTACTACAGCAAAAGTGATTTAGGGGTGTTCATTTGTGGGAATAACTCAAAAGGGCAATTAGTTGCTCCATTCTTTTTTATGCAGATAAAGCACACAACATAATACTCGTTGATTAGTGATCTTTGTGTGTGACCAACTTCAGATTTATGATGGGTGAGCGGACTATTCTATTATTTTGAATGGTCATGCACGCTTTTAGGCTTCACAATTCGATTTTGTTTTGTTTGGAAAAGATGCTGCTCTCCACGAGCTCTCTTCTAAGACCTTTATGCAAAAGCGTACACAATGACTGCATTGTACGATTTGATTTGACAAAATGGAATTTAAAAGAAGTTTTAAAAAAAGACAATGAAACCTTTCAGGTGTCAGGTGCGCAATAACGACATGAACAAGCAGATATTAACAGATAGAAATTATACAGAATAGAACAGGAATAGCAGGTTCGTCTAGGATTCATTTGGAGTTAGATCACAGAGTATCAACAGAACATGCTGTCAACAGGAACACATTAAACCAACTTCAGGACCCTCAGTTGTTTATCAGGCTTTGATTCAAATGTATGTCAATCTGGTCAGATGACGTAAAGATATTCTGCTCTGGATCTCCCAAATGTTTCCAAAGTCTGATGGGCAGATGGTCATGATGACATTCACTGAGCACACTCACACCACAAAAAAGTGTTGTAGACAAACAGAAAGATCAAGTTTAAACACAGTTAGGCTCCAAACCAGCACCACCCTTAGGACAGTAATTAGGCAGATTGCAGGTTAGATATGGTACTGTGTGTATTTTGACTGATTCATTTTATTCACCATAATAACCTGTAGCTCTTGTACAGCCTGCTGTGATACATTATCCATCCATTGTGTCTTGAGATTATGTAATGGTTCAGTGAGTGTTAAATTTACAGACAGGGTGTTGTTGTTTTTTATTTTTTACCTTTTTGCTTTTATTTCACCAACTGTTCATCCTATGCAGAGGTTCTCAAAATGTTCGTTTGAGTGACAAACTAACCCTCAACAATCACCTGGCTTAAAGATCCTTTAATACACAGAGCTGTAAAAGTGCATCTGTTTTGGATACATGTGTTAAAGACACAGACACTGAAGTTTTATTCATGTGTGTAAACAATAAACCAGTCTTGTTTTTGTTTTTTTTCTTGATTGATTTAATAGAGATCTATGTCATTCTTTACAAGCATTATCAAAGAATGGCGGTCCAGTCACGACCCTGACCTCATTTGCCTCCACGACCTCCGCGACCGCCCTGACCGCCA
>OMLP01020068.1:10141-56927 GCA_900302685.1 Spondyliosoma cantharus
GTGAGGGCAACACCTCAGTGGAAAATGTATGTCACCTCGGGCTTCTCTCACCACACACACACACACACACACACACACACACACACACACACACACACACACACACACAAACACAGACATGCACACACACATTCATGCGTGCACACACCAGTGACAGGGAAGCACCACACATGGGCTTCTCATCCGAGGCTGGGGCTTCCTGCAGCACAGCACAATGGGCTCTTCCCCCGATTGTTACATCCAGGCTCTCTCTATATCACAGCCACTTTTTTGGCAGGGGATGTGCTGGCCATTTTTCTCTCCTTATCACAGGCAGACATCTTCCCCTCGCCCCGGACACACGCCTTCCTCCCCCATAAAACAGTCACATCTGAGAGGTCGGTCACGTGGCCGCTTTCCATCAGGTGACCCCATCATGGATCCCTCATTCACATTCAGCTTTCAAACTTTCCCAGGCGAACTATGCGGCTGATGTTAACATCACTTTCCATCATTTGCATGTTTCACCAAGTCTCTTCTGGATACTCACAACATGCCCAGTGTAATTTAGATTGACCGCGTGGCTGCCAAGCGAGCCGTGCCAAAAAAGCACATGCAGAAACAGCATTTATCACAATCATCCACTTAGCTGGAAGGAGGGTAATTGCAAAAGCAGATGTTGCAGCGGGGCATCCAGGTACTGTAGGAATCTCTAGCCAAAAACTTCTCTTCCAAATTCCCACAACTCACACATCCTCATCCAGCATCATCCCCTCATTCCAACATGCTCACACACATCTTGAAATATACTCTCAAACACACGAGACCCAAAGCCTCTCAAAGGGTCCTACACAAAACATCCTGTTAACATTGCTACCTCAAGAGCCTTCCTTCCTCTGCCAGTGGACACTGATGAAACATTATTTGTGTGAAGAGTGGGTGTGCATGCATCCAAGCACATTTTTGCACTATTGAACCTTCTGGTTAAACTTTTCTACTTGAGTTTGGTGTTCTCCATTCTGAATGTAGGGCAGGAAGCCCAAAAAGTAGGGTCTTCTGATGTACTGGAGAAACCATCTCCAAGGCTCCCGAGAGTCAAGACCAGGTGTGACCAAGAACGCTGACTTTATGGGTTCAGTATGCTTCAGACAAAGACAAAGACAAAGACAAAGGTGTGTATAGCCAAAGACTTTTAAGTCCACTTGGAAGCCATCTTGGCAATGCTCCGGGGGACTTTGGACAAACAAGGCCCCTGACCTAATTAATGGGGGGAAAGGCAGAACTTGGTCACAAGCCAAAACTGAAAAAAAACCTAAACATTTTTTGACATAAGCTTTTAGACACTTTTTTTCTACACGGCATGTGCATGGTTTGACAACACCAACTCAACTTTTTGGCTCAATCCAGAGTGCCGTCACGGTACGCCATTAGCTCAAGGTATTTGAACAAATGCGAGTTTAATGTCTGATATCCGTTTTGATAACCTCGCCATTGTTGGTAATCCTGTGCACGAGCACATCTGCCTCGTCCATGCATATCAAAAGTCTGTCTGCAGCCGCACCAAATCAGCTAAAACTGTTGTGAATCTCAACCATGCCTGACCGTCAGTGCAACGACGTGATATGTTTCTTGAACTTTTCTATTAAAAATCATTTAAGAGTTTGGCTTCTCTCTTTTAACAGCTCTGGTAAAACTGTTCTGGGTGGCCACGCTTCAAGGTGGTTTGAAAAGCTTGTGACGATTGAGAGGGTTTGAGGCACAATTAATATTAGAGCAACAACAACACTTGCACTTCTGTCAGGGTGGTGCGTGAAGTAGGAACAATTAGTCAGATTAGTTAATCAACAGAAAAATAATCAGCAAATGTGAGGATTTGATAATTTCTTTTCATATGCAATAGCTTACTGAACTAAGTTTGGACAGACAAAACAAGACATTTGGGGTTAAATACTGGGAAACTGTGATCAAAATGTTTGACAAGGTTCAAACATTTCATAGATTTTGGCAGATTGCTAATGAAAGAGTGATGATGAAAATAATTGTTGGTCGCAGTTGCAGTAGTGCTTGCTGTACTGTTGGTTTCATATAATTTTGGTTATATAAATTTTGGGAGGCGACCCCCCAATGGCTACATCAAAAACATGTGGAGGGAGGTCATTTTATGAATGTGCAAGTTGTTTCAAACACAGTGATGCCTTCATGGGCGGTGGGGGGTTAAGGTCAAAATGGGTTTATACCAGTTTTGAAGGTGGCCTGAAAATCCTGCTAACCTAGAGAGAGGAAACGCAATGGAAAGTTCAAATGGGGATAATGAATCACGCTTTCTGACACTTTCACCTTGAAGGCTTTCATGTGTTGCACATATGGAACGTGGTGGAGATAACTGTGTGAATAACAACAGACAGGAGTTTGAGAAGAAGTTCAAATCCTGCTGTCTTACTTTGACACACCTGACCAGTCACTACATAAGTAGGTGCAAATGTAAAATGAATGTGTATAGAGAGGGGGTTTCAGTTGCTGTTCAGCAATCAGATATGCACTTGGGTTGATTGTGACCCTCTCCCCTTGCTCCATTTCAGATTCTGGAATAAGGAAGCCTGTGTCCGTGTCTTGTGTCAGAGTTCAGGGCTTGATCATCTTTCTCATTTGTTCCACAACTATTTTTGTCACTTGTTATGTTTGCAAGCGAGTGCAACATTATACACGCTCTCCAGGACGAGACCATCTAAAAATATGCATTGCTATCTCCGCATTTAAATGATTATCGCATCTCTCCTCCCTCCATAACGGCCGGCTTTTCATCGCGCCTTTAAGCGTGGCTGTTGTATCAATCATAAATGCATTTACCTTCCGATGTGGTTCGTCAACATGCAATGCTCCTCTAGCAATAACCTGGCTCTGAATCACAGGGGCTTTTGCAACTATTCTGACGCACAACACATCCAATTGAAACTCCCTCGTTTACAAATGAGAGGAACGTGATCGTTTTGAAAAACAGCAAATTAAATCTCACATACAAAATACCCTGAGAATTCTATTTTCAAAAAGTAGGGGAATTCCACATGTAAAGCGTCACATGGTGGGAAACAGCTGTACAACACGGGGGCCGGGGTCTGATTCAAAGAACTGTAAGAGTCCCGTGGGTCGGATTTGGACTTCATATTAAACAGAAACATACTTTCTGAGATGCAGTTGAGATTGAGAAATTCTGTGTCAGATGGGAAACTTCAAGGAGTGATGTATGATTGGTTATGGCTTCCTTCATCTTTTTTTCATGTTGAATCAACTCTTTAACTGCCTCATTAAACCACAGCTCATAACAGATTAAACTGACTCCTTTTTTGTCCTTTCAACAACTTGTGTGCACAGATGGAGACGTTTCACCAAAAAAGTCATGTGCTGGTGGTGCGTCACAGCCAAAACTGAAGATATTTTGTTTTTAATCAAGCCATCTATGTGAACAGTTTGTTTTTTTGACAGTTAACTTGCCTACATGGAGCACATGGATAATGCCAAACTAAATTTAGACCGCTGTCCTCCAGTGTTCCTGCCTCGGAGCGAAGCTGCACAATACACAGAGGAGCTGAGCTGTGTCACACGCTTTTAATCAAGGCCCCGGCCTGATCTGATAAAAGCCAGAGACAAGCGGGCCTTTTCATCACACCCGAGAAAATAAGTTTTCATCCGAGAGCCTTGAGTATGATATTAAACGTCTGACAGAACCACTGACCATCTGAAGTTCGGCACAAACTGTGACAAACAGAAAAGCAAAACTCACTCACGTGCGGCACAAACACATCGCGCACATGGATCCTGTGCACTTTTCTTTGCTTTCATCCAGCCTGCATATTTAAACCTGACGAAGGAAATAGTAAAGTAGGCCACGCAGAGTCAGTAGCCCTGGGGAGAGAGGATTGAAAGTCGTTTGATGAAACATCTGTATGCTTTTATGTCAATTTGTAAGATTAAGGTGAAATACAAGTGAGGGTGTTTATGTGTGTGTGGGTGCGTGAGAAAAACAATAAAACCATTTATGTGAAAAAGAGGGTTAGGGTTAGGGGAAAAAGATGGGTTTTTTTTCTCGTCAAGTGGAAACAGTGAACTGTGATGTCAACAAACACATGGAGTAAACAAACACATGCACATTTCCAATTTGCACATAAGGTGGCTGAGATGGAAAAGTGGGTGTATCAATCAAAAAGTTCAATGGAAGCAAACTTTAAGGGTCAGTTCACCCTTGAAAATAGATATTTTTACTCATACATGAAGTGCTTTTTATCCATGTAAGGTGTGAGTAGCCGAGTTTTGGAGATATTGCCATAGAGGGCCTGTCATGCACAGGTTAGCAACAGCAATGTAACTTTAGTTACCAACCTAGTTAGCTACAGAGACATCATCAAGGTAGTAGTGATTGTTGTATAATAAATAATAATAGAGAGTTTTCCTAACCCTAAAGTGTGCCTGTGAACAACCTCAGTTTGGAGGACCATGTAGCCTGAACACTTCCCCCTCCCCCTCTATCCCAACAAGAATCAGGGCAGCCTAGTCCTGCTGTAGGTGAGAACATACAAAATGGAGGGAAGGGCTAATTGGTAGGGGTGGTGTATTGGGACTGGGCAGTAATGGAACTAGATGGCAATGTCTGTTTCCAGAAGTCATGACCCAGTTACTCTTGATAATCCACAGACCTTGTTGTAAGAAGTTTCACGTAGGGACTATTACCTACAACACCTTAAGATCTGTGTGGGGCGATGAGGAGACTATAACCTTCCTCCAATACATGACACCAACAGAGATGAAATATCACATATTTCTTCAACTTGCTACAGACAGTTGATCCATCACAATGTATAGTCTAAATAATTTTTGGACCATAATGCAGACATGAATTCAGTATTCAGCATCTAATGTGTCTAAAGTAAACACTGATTGCATAGTGTAATGGCTGTAGAAAAATGACACCAGCCACGTAAATATTGGTTCTCTATAAATCTCGCTTTCACTTTTCTATTTGGTCTGCCAACTGGGCTGAATTTTTCCCACAAAAAATATGGTGGCATTTTGACACAAATAGAGCGGGTCTGCCATCATGGAACCAAAACAGGTAGCTGCATTGTTTTCCCTGGTCACTATCCCCAGGTGACAGTGGAATAATTGGAATAACTGTGGAAACACTACAGTGCAAAATAAAAAGAACCCGCTGATGGAGGAGGCAAAGAAGACGAAGAAGGAGAGTGATGGAAACAAGGTAAAACAAGAGTGAACGGAAGGGCATTCACTCAATAGAGAATGCTCCGGTGTTGTGTCAAAGTCTGTTACCTCCCTGATATGTGTTCCCTCTTACTAGTGCGAGTTGAGAAGGTTCCAAACCGGCAGAACGTAACAAAACCTGCCTACTTATATATACAATACAAAGTACTGTGATCCGGGTTTCTAGGTCAAAATGGGATTCTTACACTTTTGTTTGGACAGTAGCGAGGCCGTTACCGGAGGGGGGGAATCTACTAGACTGGCACACAAACATAAAAGAATGTGTCTCATCTCATTAAAGAGAGTACTGGTTGAAGATTGTTTGCCAAATGTATGCACATCATGGACCGTATTCAAACAGCAGAAGCTTAAATGTCATACAGCTGTGTGCAAGGTTTTAAGTCCTATAAACATGGGGAATCTGACAAATTGTTATAAATTCAATGGCCCCTGCTTGATAGGCAACTGATTAGGGGTGGATAGTGACAATACAGAGTGACATTGGGCCATATTTCAAGGTAAAACAACATATTTGATAACCTGTTCGCTTCCATTAAACAACAGCTCACATTAGCATACAACCACTGGTGTAGTCTGGTGTATACCTGCGTATTCCCCCCGTGTGATGTCAGATAATAAATAAAACCCCCTGTGTGCATATGGTCCATGAAAAATATACTCATAAAGCTCAACAAGTTATCGTCCTGCCTGCAGAGGTCATGACCCCACCACTAAAAATCCCTGCAGGGTCAAGGGTCAAGCAAAGGCAACATGAAATATGAAACTCCATTTTCTGTCCGTTCATTTCACAAAAACAACTGGGGATCCCTGATTTCAACCAGAAAAAAAAATTGCAACATGTGTCGTTTCAAAAGAAAACTGTTTTGGGGCTTTGCTGCCATTTACTAGCGCACAGAGCCAAGAGCCCTCCTCCTGGAGGAGCTCCCCCACCCAGACACTCCCACGGTCTGCGCGCGTCTGCTGCTGAGCATTTTCAAGAAACACAAACCGAGCCTGGAGACACACGATTTGCTCCATTTCACTTCTTAATTGTCAACAGGCCGCGGTTTAATTTACAAGCAAAGATCAACAACAGGTGGCGGGAGAGAGGGGGGAACTTACCCCGTGCACTCCTGAGGCGAGGATGGCGATGGAGACGCACAGGAGCAGCAGCAGCCTGCAGTCAATGAACATGAGAGCGTTAATGCTGGTCCCTCTACTCTGCACTGTGCTGGAGTAGAGCAGCGAAATGCGCTCATGTGGCTCTTACCTCAGACTGCTCAGTCTTGTGTCGTGTTGTCCTTGCATGGTCCCGCTCATGCCTACTCAAAACTTCAGATCAGTCCGCTGTTCCCCTCGTAGAGACGCCTTTACTGCATGACTGCCCGACCTGAGGCACAGCAAGACCCCCCAACGTCAGTGATCACTGTCCACACGAGCTTAAACATAACTCTCCTGATTTGTGTGTGAAGGGAACTACAACTTTATAACCTTTGCTGTTTAAAAAAAAATAATAAAAAAAATGATTTCAATCTTTGAGAACCTCTCTCTGGACAGTTTCAAATGATCAATCACTCTTCAAGAGTACATGTCGTTAAATTATAATCTCATTGATAAAATACGTTACTTACAGTCACCTCAGGCTCTCGCGCAGTGTCAGATGAAGGAACTAGTTGTCGCGCGAGGGGGAAAGAGACGCGCAGGTTCCCGTGCTGAAAAGTTCCACGACCGGACACCTGTCGCACAAAAAAAAACCCCTCAGATATCTCACAAAAACACACCAAAGTGTGTCGAGTTGTCCCTCTCCTTACCGAGAAAAGTCAAAGTGTTTGTATGAGCAGGGTTGAGCCCGTTTGCAATGGGCGAGGGTGGTCGTTTTTGGGGAGGGGGGTGTGGTTGCGCACCAACAAGACCGAGTTACATTGATCACCTCCTCATATCGTCTCGGACAAAGATGCGGCCAAACGTGCTGCCCGCGCTCCGCCGATAAAACCACCACTAAACGCACGAAGAGAGAGGACGAGGAGCGAGCCTACAGGTGGTTCCTTATTTTTGTGTGCGGGGCACCGTGTTTCCAGAGCGCACCGCCACGATGCTGTTACCGCCCGGCGCACTGCTGCTGCTGCTGCTGGCGGCTCTCTACTGCAGCGTAGACCTGACGGGGGCTGAGGTAAGCGGGTGAAGCATCTGTAACTGTCCGGGAAGCTGGTAGAAATAACTTTCACGCAAACTCGTATCGACTAACTTAACGTGCGTAACTTTCTAACGTTGCAGCTGAGGGGGATTTTAGACTTGCCTCTTAAAACATGAAGTCTGTAGTCCGCGTGCAAGCAACTCATCCTCTGTGACCAAGTTAACTCTATTTACTGTGTTCATCCATGGTTCCATTAATGAGACACATTTCAGTCTTTGGGTGTCACCGAGACGCACAACATTTATGACCAGATTTCGGTATTTTTCGGCTCTGTTGTGTTTTTTTTTGTGTATTGTCTCACACTCTGTCAAACTCTGAATACTGTGACTTGACTCCATAGTCCCAGTCCAGCCTCCTCCACCTCTGCTGGAGAGGAGAGGGAGAGAGAGGGTGGGGCAGCGTGCCTACAGTAGTTGAAGTGTGTGTTTGTGTGTGTGTGTGTGTGTGTGTGCGTGCGTGCGTGTGTGTGTGTGTGAGCAGCATAGGCAGTTCACCATTGGTATGTTCAGATAATCTAGTTAACTTTTTCATGAATGTGCCTCTTTAGACAAACTTGTTACGGTGTCCAGCTATAGAAGAGATATCAGTTTTTCATAATATGGGTACAAAAACTCAAGTCATGCTTAACTAATGAAAGACTCATGATTTGATGTTTGAATTGATGTGATGTATCATGAACTCAAGTTGTGCACCTTCCTGATCTGGTCCATACAGCTTTATGATTAGTGAGGACTTCATAAATGAATTGATGTGTGATCAGGCCAACTGGATTTTCATATTTTCATAATGTTCGTTCCAGTCGACAGATTGTCTTCTGTCAGCCTGTGTTCCTGTTGGTGAAAGTGGTCCAATACAAATGATTTAATATGATATATTAAGAGTGTTCAAGGAGAAAATGTCAGAAAAAAGTCTCTAAGAACTCTAAGTTCACAACAAAAAGTCTTGTTTGAGGATTCACGTGAAACATGTTTTGAAATATTTAAAGTGCTAAATGTAAGAATTGTTGTTCACAAATTCACTAAAATTATCAACAGAATGTGAAGTTTGCATGCTAACCAGCTAGCTGCAACTCGTCCCACTCCAAAGCTCCTGTTTTAGCGGTGTCAACACCAACACTTCCCCGGTGCTCTGAGCTCCCAGTCGGGACCGCTAGCTGCATGAGAGATTGAGCTAACTCACTAACAGCAGCTACAGTTAGCAGCAGTTAGCTGTTGCTCTGGTAATATGCTGCCCCCTATTTGAATTTCACAGATGGCCAATTCTTACACGTTGCACCTTTAATGTGCAATACGTAGGAATTTTTGTTTACAAAACATACAAAAATTAAAACAAAACTTGCAACTAAAATTATCAACTGAATATGAAGAAATAACAGTTTTGGCATTATGTCAAAGATATCTATGTATTGGGTTGCAGAGATATCTGGTGAAGTTAACCAGCTAGCCATTAGCCACTTCGCACCTCAAGAGGTCATAGTCTGATAGTAAAAACACCAACACGTACCCCAGTACTCCGAGCTCTCAGTCTGAGTCAGCTAATACTACTGTTTTCTAACTGAGCTAGCTAATGGTTCCTCTGGTGAGTCCCCTCATTGTTTGTTTGAGTATGAATTCAACAAGTGGCCAATTCTTACATACCATAACTTTAAGGAATCATAATAAATACATTTTTAAAAATTTTTAAAAAACCCTTAATTTATAACTGTAACCCGAGGTAAGTAACTAACTGAACCAGCTGTGATTCCAGCCAAATGGACTTCTCAGAAAGACAGAGTTGTCATTTCCCTAAATTGTATCTGTATTCTCCACTGTGTGGAAATCATTGGAAAGCAGAGCTGAGGATTGGTGTAACTCACAGTGGTAATATATGGCACTGTTTTCATGAAGCCAGGCTTTTGCTCAGTTAACCGTTATCGGGGCAAATGTTTGACACGTGGATTTCCCAGCCAGAGTAGGTGGTATCCCACTATAAGATGGAATTGCCTTTTTTTGGGAAACTTTTCCAGATCCAGTTTCCTTGTGCAGAAGTTCATAACCCATGAAGGAGTTAAATGGGAAACAGCAGTGGAGGAGAAAATCTGCTGCTTTATGTCTCCCCTGAGAACTGAAACGGTTTAGAGTCTTGCTGCTCTGCCTGTTCCTGTATGTTGAGATCCATCTTCACTGGACGGTGGCCCTCCGGGTCTAAACAGAGCAACATTACAAAAAACATTTACGGAAACACAACCTGTTTTCTGAAACAGTTGCTGTGTTTCGACCCCTCAGGGCCACTGTTTCACTGGACTATTGGTTGAATTTCACTTAACTACAACGGTCACCTTCTGCTGAAAGGCTTGTCAGATGTAGTACGTTACACGGAAGCGTTGGTGGATTTCTCAGCAGAAACATCGATCACACAGAGATCCAGATGAAGGTGATGACACACTGGTGGACTGTGCCAAGTGTTAAGATGAGGGCAGGCTGTGAATCAGTTAGAATTATTGCACAATGGAGCGATGTGTGAGTAAATAACAGCTCCCCAAGAGAGACTGGGGTTATCATGAGAGTTGTTTCTCCATCTTCCGGTGTGTTTTTAAGGACGTATTTCCACGTGCGATCTATCGGCATGAAGCAACGGGAAAATCATAACATTCTGAGAAATGATTCAAGTTAATATATTAGAGCTTCTTCCTATTGCTTGGCTCAGTTAAACCTAACCTAAGTCATGCATGCAGCTGTTCTCCTGTTTGTTCCGACTTGGACATCCCTTTCCCTTGATGTTTAATCGACAAAACAATCATTGCTCGCTTTATTATTCATAATAAAATGCATTACTCCATTCAAACCGGGCTGTGATTCAGGGACCTGCGTAGGATGGAAGCGTATGATGACATATCAGGTTAAACAAGGCAACAGAGGTAGCTTGTATCCACTGCCTGCCCGCATTAAGAAGCACAAACACCGGACTGACATCAGGCATCTGGACGGAGGAGGTGCATATCTGGCTGAACATCTTGTCACTGATCAGATGACGGCAATGAAATTTGAGTCATTCAACTCTCTGGGTTTATTGTTGTATATTTTCCCATCAACCCTTGGGAGGTCCACAACGAGACGTTTATGATCCCGATCCAAATGATGATGCATGTACACTAAATTGAAATGCAGCAACCTTCATGAATGTGGAAAGAAATCATTGTGTGTCCACAAGGTGTTTATCTCTTTTTTTGTGTCCACATACAGGATGTTGAAGTATCAGAGCCTCGTGTTTGGTCTTCTCCACAATCACTTGAGCTAAATTGAGGCCAGGAGTGAATATAAATCATAAACAGTTCACGGTCAACCACAAGTGAATGCACGCACACACAGCTGTGATAACCCTGAGCCTGATGTGGGTCAGATTGACTTTGGAAAACCAATAATGAAGAGATAATGTAAGGCAACCCTCTTTAGATTACATGTAGCTTCCTCTGAAACTACAAAACCGTTTATACAACTTTTTAAAACTTTTTTTTTCCCCAAGACCAAGTAGAATTGGTGGAGTTCAAGCACGAAGCCGCAAGCTGATATTTAGATCTGTGCAGACCTTTGCTCCCTTTTAGTTCACTGCATCATCTGATCCCGAGTGAATTGGCTCACTGTTTGTATAATATCAACAGAATAGAGTTTGTCTCCCTTGGCGGTCATATAATCTGGTCAGAATGAGTCATTAGTAGCTCCTGAAGGAAGAGGAGGAGGAGGAGGAGGAGGAGGAGGAGGAGGAAGGGCAGATTAGCAGATTCTTGGAGTGAGAATTTGTGTGTGGGATGTTGGATGGATGAAGGGATTGGGAACGGTTGAAGCTGGTGGGAAAGACGAGCTTCTCAGCGCCCCTGCTCGCAGCTTGGCAAAGATGTTTCCAGGACGGGGTGAACCCCAGGGAGGATGAACATGGAGGAAGCAGCAGTGAGAGCCGTTAATCCTTGTCCAGCCTCAGGAATGTGTGTATACCGTCTAGAATCATTATCAAGACATGATCTGCTGCCCGAAGTGCAGACAGGACTGCTTGTAGTTTGGTTTGGGTCTGATCCTGTAGACCTACCTCCTGCCCATCGCCCCCCACAGAGACAACAGCTGACCCTGATACTGTGACAGGCCACCAACCATGCAATGCACCCCGGGAAGGCACAACCTACCTGACCCCTGTCCCCCCCAGCGTTGTAAAAATGCCTACATTTGGAAGAGCTGTGGTTGTGTTTATGTCCCCGTATTTTGACAGGCGTGTCTGGGTGGCTAGGATAATTCTCCCCTGACCTTGATACTCATACAGTGTGGCAGGTATGCCCCACTTTCCTGGGTGTGTGTGTGTGTGTTTCACTGTGTGTGTTCCCTGTATGCCAAGTGAGGAGAGGATTAAACAGTGGTTAAGCAACACAAAGCCTTTCCCAATTCCCTGTGGTCCGAGCATCATCTAGAGAGCATTTACATTTTTTCACAGCTGCACTTTTACTCTCCGCACGTAAACCGCCTCTTTTGTCCCACGCTAATATTTTGTAACCTCGAGACCAGCTTGTGTTATCCTCGAGATCAGTTACTTCCCTGAGGTGCGTTGTTACGGTGCTGTGTGCTGTTTAGCCGTTTAACTGTGAAATTGGTGAGTCATAAATGTCATTTGCGGTTTGGACGGAGGATGGTGTAATGGATACATGTGTCTGAAAGGGATGTGGGAGTCAGAGAGTGATGGAGCGATGGAGGCTGCAGGAGTACAGGAATGTGGGTCGGAGCCAGAGATGATACCCCGTGACAAATCTTTTAGTCTCACTATCTGGTCCCTTGACCTGCGCCTCCAACCGCTGCCGCCAAATCATCCAACTGATGGAAGATAATAAAGACAGTGATGATGGTGTCATTAAATTTATGACATTCTGTTTTGTTTTTTGCTTCGGTCCACATGGAACGAAGTGTGAAGTTTTGGGTCTCTCTTCCTTCAGCTGTTCTCTCTGTCAGTTCTTGGCCTGAAAAAGCTCCAGTCTTAGTGTCCTGCTCTAGATGCAAAGTATAGGTGCAAGACAAGAGGATGGTGTTTAGCTGAGGTAGGATGCAAATGTTTGACTGCTTTATTATAACCTTTGAGGACAATGCAGACAACATTCTGGTCTGTGGCTGCTCTGTGTTTGTGTTACCTTACAGGACAGTGCAGTTCAGGGTTCAGGTGAGTCTGTTCATGATCTGATCACATGACTCTGGGAGACTTTGTGCAAGTCTTGGTTTAAGTTTTGTTCGAGTTACTGCATCTTATTTGCCTTGAATTATGTTTAGTTAACAATAATGTTGCTAGCTAGCTAATGTTAACGTTGCTAACACTAGGTAGCTAACATTAGGGCGGTACGCTGTCCGGATACTGTGGAAATCAACCATTTTTACACTTCCTTTTTCCACAAACTGGCAACCACCAAGACCAAGCTGATCGCTGACAAAACACAGATACCATGTGATACCAACAGCATTATATTATTGGCTCACAAACCTTGTTAGAAGCTCCTTACACAGAGGTGAACAAGACAATCATTGTAACTCGTCAAACATTGTAAAATTATTAGTTCACATTCATAATAATGTTTTTAGGGAAAGGAGAGATTTTTTATTCAGTACCTTTCTACAAGCTCTATTAAAAATGATTTTTCTCCATAAACTGTTATCAATGAGACCTTTAAGTAGGCTTTGCATACACACGGGTAGGAGAACAAATTGATGTGGTAACTCAATTAATGTAGTTAATTAATAATTAATTCATCTGTGGAGGTTCCTGAGCATCTGACAGAGAAAATCCATGAACCCTCTCTTGCTTTGCTGGAAAGGGCTTTGTGTGTATGTGTGTGTGCTTGTAAAAATACTCATACCAATGGCAACAATCATAACACTCGCTGGTCAAGCACTACTTCTATTTTTGTCATTAAAGTGTCTCCCAGGTCCCTCTTACATAAATAACCATGTAGAGATGGACCATCAGATTAACCTCATAGTGCTTGTGTCTTCTCTCTCTGACAGACTTATCTGCATGATACATTTGCCTTTTAAGCCATTAATTTGCTTCTCATGCAGTTGAAGACATGTTTCAAAAAAGATCTCTTTCTCAGACATAAAAAGGCAAGTTGTTCTTATAAAGATCCAAGTTAAGACAAGTTAAAGATCAAATCTGAGGTGGCTCACATAAAAAGCTGTTGTGTGATACCACCCTGCAGAGCTGAGTGTTCCTGAACTGTAATAACATCAGCAGATTAGCAGGCAGTGTTTGTGCTTTGACAATTAAAGATCACAGGTTGCAAACCCTGGAGTAAAACAATTGTCCATGGATGAAGTTTTTGGTTTTAAAATCAGTAGAAATGTGAAGCTTTTCCTGTCAGGGCAAAAAGCTGCTTCACTTTGTCCTCTGTAGCTGTTTTTTTTTATGGGGTTGTAAAATGTTCTCACCTCACCTTCAATCTAGCCTATAATCATAATTCAGTCAAAGAGCTAAAGAAACGTTGAGTGTTTGAGGAAGTGAGGTCATGAGTTGAGACCTGACACAGTTGGACAGGTAGACCCTCTCATTTCCTTTATGAAAACCATCCCCCGATCCCACAGCCCCCTCTTGTGAGACACAAAATTGAGGATTTTTCCACAGAGTCAGGTCCTCTAGCTGAACCATCTCTGGCCTTACAAGACATGTAACTACAACCACGGGAGGTCATGGTCACAGACAATTCAGTTATATTGTGTAAAACTGTCTTCTGTAGACTTCCACATCACCTTTTCAAGTTAACACCCTGAACATTACACTCTTCTTCCTGCTTCTGTTCATTTTTAAAGTCCCATCAGTGTATTTCTAGCTTGTAGATGATTCCTCCTTTTGTTCTGGACAGTCCTTTTCTCAGCAACTCAAACATCTTGACATGCTTCATTTTTCTTTGCAAACTTCTCAATTTTCTATTGAAGTCTACATTGTTGTTGATACATTGGTTTTCTCTGTCAACCACTGAAATTTTGTTTTATTTTTAAAAATATTTTTATTTTTCTTCCAGTCAAACTTTGAAACTCTGCACACCCCTCATATCGCCTTCAGTAAATATCCACCATTGCTTTTGTTCGAGAAACAAAGTTGAATTCCCAGTTGAGAATTGACCTTTTAGTTGTGTTAATCAGGGCTGGATATCAAACCTCAATAACCTTTGAGTGCTGATTGAAATGTGTCCAAAACATTGTGTGTTGAATTGTCCATTGCGTCGTAGGCTGGCATTGTTTTGCTGATTTCCTGATCAAAAATAGCAACAGTTTATAATTTCAGACTGTAATTTATGTAGGTAATGTTCTTAATATGAGAAAAAAACCAAACATTTCTCTTATTATGTCCCACGAATGAGCTCCATCACTGGCCTCGCTCATATTACACAAGTTTTAAGATCCTACATGATTGTGAAATAATCAGCATACTTTCCTTTTAATTTAAAGATGCAATTTCTCACAATTTGCCAGCTGTTGAATCCACACTCCGAACCAACAGGGGGCAGTATATCACCAGAGTAACCGATAACTTTTACCAACTGTAGCTGCCATTCACTAGTCAGCTGAGTTAGCCATGCAGGTAGCGGTCCGGACTGGGAGCTCGGAGCAGTGGGGGCATGTTATCTCAGGAGCTTTGGACTGTGATGGGCCTGGGCTAGCTAGTTAGCATGCTAACTTCAGTAAATATTTTTGCAAAAATACGTAGATGTCATAAAATGTAAACTGTTAATAATTCACATTCTGTTGATAACTATGGTTAATCTTGAGATATTTTAACTTAAATTATTACATACTGCATCTTTAATGCCCTATTGTTATTGATTATTTTTCCATGTGCATTCATTTTGTAAAAGGGTTAATAAAGACCAATGAATAAACAAATAGAACTGAGTTAGTCATGGCAGATTGAGTCAGGATGAATACTGGGAAGTTGCTTTAGAGACACTTAAGACCACATGATATTACAGATGACACAGCCACATGCTTCATATTTGTCCCATTTAAAGTTAACTGATTAATGCTCCTGCCAGAATGAGGCGCGTGTGCCACTTTTTCAACAAGTTCTGAGCATTAGATGAATGAAGACATTTCTTCTTTCTGTCAGCTGGACATGACAGTGATGTCTGAAGTGGTTTGATCTGGTTTTTAACTCTGTCTGTGCTTTACACCTCACACACACTCTTCTCTCCTGATCTCAGCTGAGCTAGAGTTACTCTGGCAAGGTCGTACTGGCACTTAATTCACAGAGGAGGAGGTCTGATAGAAAAAGCATCACTCATGAGTCAGATCCGACTGTAATTCAGAGGACCTGGGAGTGCCTGTACATCCATAGCTCGAGCTTTTGAAGCTCCTTCCTGGAGGAACAGATGCTTTATCCATCTCCTCCTGAGTTTATGTTGCTGCTCGCGGTTTTGCTTCGTCGAATCTCAGGACAATGAGAATTGTTCATTTATGTAGCTGTTATTCTACTGAAGTATTACAGAAAAAAAGGGTTAATCTGATAACATAGAGACGGAAGTAGGCTAAGACGGTCACATGGCTCGGTTCACATCAGTAGAAGAGGAGATATACTAATCTTTCAATGCATAGTTGAGTCTGGGGACAGATTAAGACATTTTTGACTTGTACAAGAGCAGATCTGTTGTCAGGGCTCGGCATCTCAAAGGCCTCAGGGCGTGGACATCTTGACGTTACAGTCTCCATATGTTCAAACGGCGGTGACGTAAAGGTGATGTAGGAGATAAGGCCTGATGTGGCAAAAGTGGAACAATAGAGAGCTGCCCTTGTTATCATCTAAAGTGTGTGGTATGTAATGGGGCTAATGACCTCCATTATCATTAGTTTGTTGCAGACGTGAAGTGGAGGGATAAAGGCCGTCCCCCTCTGGTGCTCTGAGATTTCCTCACTTTCTCACACTTACTCTTACTCCCGTTACCGCCTTGATAAAGTATCATATAAAACCTTATGTGTCTCTGATGTCAGCGATAATTTTATGAGGGGGTAATTTCCTCATCGGGAACCGACATCAACATATGTGCGCGGCACGCAAGAGTGGAAAAACCTTTGTTAAAAAGGATGTGAAATAGAGCTTACATGCACACAGGCGCTTCCTGTACATGTATACTCCCCAATGGATGCATTGTGTCTCCCTTAGAAAGAGTGATGGTAATGCTTCTTCTTTGTATAAATGACTAACTCAAATGCCAGATGCTTCAATGTAACACGTGTGTTTTTTGAGAGAGCAAGATAATGTTTCAGCTTTTGTTTTAAGCCAAGCTAGCGGCATCAGTCCAGATTGAAATATCTCAACGACTACTGCTGTAAGAGTTTTTACGGACATTTGTGTTCCCCAGAGGATGAATTTGGTGTTTCCCTGACCTCTACTCTTGTGCTATCGGTAGGTCAAAGTTGTAACTTCCCATTATCTACTTGTCAGATTGGCAGAACAATTATAGACACTCATGGTCCCGAGAGGATGAACCCTACTGACCGTGGTGATCCTCTGACTTTTCCTCTTGGGCCACTATGAGGTTCAACTTTGTGGTTTTGAAAGAAACCACAAAGGTTCATTGCCATGAACTTACATTGTTACAAAAACTAGACGAAGGTGCTCTGGCAGATACATCTGTTGCCCAGGTGAAGTAACATCAGACCTTGATCTCTTCTATCGTATATACTGCTACACTGCTCCCATGACTACCGGAGGTACTGCTCTGTTGGTATAACTTCTTCTTCTAGAAAACGTGCAGCAATATAGACAAAATTAACGCAAAGTACCAACAGAAGGCTCAGTCCGTATCCATATGTCTATCTAACATTGAGCATAAATGAACCTTTAGTCTTGTGATGGCAGCTTTGGCATTATTAGACCCTCATAATGAATTGTAATAATGTTTATGACCAAAAACTTGCAAAACAAATGTATTCCCATTGACCTCAAGTTGAACTTGTGTTTAGTCCTAATTAACAAATGTTGCATTTACTTTGACTGTAGACTCATTGGTAAAATGACTTCCTGTACTGCTTTTTCATGAAATTTAATGAAGAAAGCAGAGGGAAACAATTGGGAAAAGTAGCGGGTATGGGAATGGTCCGGGCTGGTAGAAAGTCACAGAGGTCATTCCTTGTCCTCACGTGCTGACGCTATTCCCAGATACCAGAGCACTCTTGAGAGAGACTTGAGGCTGACCCAACCCTTTCTTGTTTTTGTGAGCATAAAAGGCAAGGAAGAGGCCTTCCTCCTTAGAGAAAGAATGGCTTCCTAAATCCCACATCCTGTGGCACAGTGCTGCACATTCACAGAGCAGCAGCAGGCAGACCTGAAGAAGTCAAAGCTCTGCGGACGTTCACGTGAACTCAACTGGGCATTTCTCAGAGAATACAAACGTCTTAATAAGGTTAGAGTTGCTTTCTCTGCCCCCCGTCTCTCTGTTTCCACCACCAACTGACCATTTTCTCTGTCTTACCGCCTTCATACGAAATAAATTAGTTGCAGATTATTGATTCTTTAGTTCTCAAGCACAGGCATCCAAAACTGATGCAGCTGCAAGCATGCATGAAAAAGAAGTGATGAGGCAGAACGCTTTCAATTTGATGTTTGTGTATCAGCACTTGGACTGATTCTGTTCCTGAAGGATTGTAGAGGAATGTTTTTTTGTGCTTTTTTTTCTCTGCGTGGAACAATAATCGCTGATGTGTGGGCACATGAACAGAGCCCTGCACACAAACCAAAAATCCCGTCTCTCCCACAGTATTGGGACAAGTGTAAATCTCACAGTTAGCTTGCTGGATTTCTGACCTCACAGACTTCAGTCAGATCTCCGGCATTTGAGCAGCAACACTTTTCTATTATCCTCAAGAAAGAGCCAGCTAGAGGGCAAGACTGCAATCAGCTGCTTTGGGTTGGAGTGGACCGCTTTGGGTGTGTGTGCTTGTGCAGTAGTTAAAGCAGGAAAGTCCCTCTAAAGGCCTGAAGATTAGTGGGAGCCTTGCTTAATTTGTTAAAAGGATAACGCTTCATTCACATGCTGATGAACACTCAGAGACTGAGGAAGAGCCGAGTTATCAAGATGACCCTTATTCTAAAAGCTCTGCTTGAATGTCTAAATCCCCTCTAATGGCCTGAACTGAGGCTACAGGTCAACAGGATGAGCCTGCGAGGGTCATGTGACTGGTCAAGATGGGGTGCAGATGGACGAGCTGATAAAGAGGGGTCAGGGACCTTTGTGATCCAAGGCGGGAATATTGTATAGGATCTGAAGGAGCATTAACGTGCTGTTGAGCCGGCACTTATTTTTCTCGATTAATTGATTAGTTGTTTGGGATATAAAATCTCAGAAAATGGCCAATAAGGTCCATCAGTGTCTCCCAGAGCCCAAGAACAATTAATCAAACTGATTAATCGATTACAAAAAACAATTGGCAAATACTTCAATAGTTGACAACTTATTGATACATTTCTTTGAAGGTAACTACAGCGTTGTGATGAAGTCATGTTTCTTTGAACTAGTAGACCTTCTGGGCTCTTTAGCTTCAGTTTGATCTTTACTCCGGTATCAGGACTTTCACATCTCTCGTTTCTCAACATGTACAGTGAGTGATCAGCAGAGAAAAGTGGCCTGGAGTCCTTCCACCAACTGGATTTAAGCCACTAGTAATTGAAGATCAGCCAGTTCCAGGGTTTTCATACAGTACAAGCGCGCACACACACACACACACACACACACAAATACAACCCCGTGTCGACCAGCAAAGGCCTGAGAAATCGTCTAAAACAATTTTCCCATTTGCTGAGTTAATTTTGCATGTGAGAATTCCTGGTCAGACTGTTGACATGGCCGGTGCTGTTTCTGCTGAAGAGGACTGTTCAGTGTTCCCGCTCCATTTCGCATGTCCGCTGACATGTTCAACAACTTCTGCGGTCCCAGAGGATGAGCTCTGTTTGCGGTCCTATCCACAGTCGGTCATGTTTGACTTCGCTGAATTATAGAAGATCTGAGCTCATGTTGCTCTCTGTGTGTGATGTTGACAAGCGGCTGATACACTTGATGTTTCTTTCGGTTGGGATGCAATTTTCTTAACTTTGACACCACTTAAAGCTGTTCCGCTCTCCTGGCCCTTAATTTGATGACAGGCAACATTAACCTGGTCACGCTTGGTCATGCACGAGCAGACTGGCGACTGACTGCCGTGTTTGTTCACCTTGCTCATTAACTTTTGTGTGTGATTGTGTGTGTGAGTGTCACTTGGCCTAAGCATTTCATGTATTTTCTTACACACTTTTCCCACGGCTTCTTTTAGTTTTATGTCGTTTCTTTCTCTCTGTGTTTCTGTGTATCTCTTGCTTGTGTGTGTTTTCTGCACACACATGCAATATTCCTTCATGATCACTTTTGTGCAGATGTGATGTGTGTGTGTTTGTGTGTGAGCAGCCCTCTCTCTGCAAATGCATCTGCTTTTCGTTACAGAAGCTCTGAATTATTTCTGTTGTGCAGATGAAAACTTGCGGCCTGCAGCCAGGACAGGACATGTTTTACATCAAGTTGGTCTCACTGAATATGCCCTACAGGACTCCTTAAGTCAAGGAAACAGAAAACATTGCCCTGTTTTATTGCAGAATGTACACATAATATGTCCCTTGGTGCAGGACTCTCAACTTGACCTGATTTCCCTCAGAGTAATGTCCTGCAACTGTGTGTGTCTATCGTTTGTTATGCTAAATGAGATACGACATTATCTCTTTTAGACATTTTGGCCAGTCAAGTGGGCAAATACGTTGATATGCTTTCTTGCTGAGAATTAGTCAAGAAGTTCAATACCACTCCAGATCTGTACATTAGATATGAGACTACATTAGATATGAGACTACCGGCTAGTTTAGCTTAGCACAAAGACTGGAATTAACAATTAGCAAGAAGGGCCACATAAATATGAATTTGTCATATGCAGCATTTCACAAAGTTTAAAAAGTTTTCTCGTAACACAACCCCCCAAAATGTTATAATGGAGTCTGGATAATTTCTATCCCTCTTCATCTCCTTGCTGTAGTGTAAACTGTTCTCAGAACATTTAAATAAAAAAGATGTGTTAACAACTATTGAATGTAAATTTTTTTTTCATTCAAATTAGTACAAAAAAACAGAATGAATGTTGTGCACCATTCACAATGACCAGTGAATAGACGGACCTGTCAGTCCAAAGTAAATTTCAGTGAAATTTCAAATGAATGCATCGAAATGCCACTTCAGCTAGCTGTTCTAAGTTTGATTGAAGGCTGAATTTCTCCACTAACTCCACCCCATTCCTTTCCGCACATTACTCAGATATTAAATGCTGCTCCCATACATGAATTCCATGCTCTGAAAACAAGAGAACATGAAATACGTCCAGAGGATCTCGCTACAGGTGTAGCTAACGGTTGTGCTTATGTGAAAGCTATCTTGGCATTTAGAGAAAATACCTTTTCACATCACACCATTCCAGTGTGTGCACGTGCCGCTCGCCCTCATACACAGGCACACACACATCCGTGCTGTTTACAGAGCGCGGTGCACCAAGAGCCTTGTCTTCCAAGTATGGCAGTCAGACAGAAAAATTCTCCTCCTCCGCTTCCATTCTCTCAACCCAGCCTCTCAGTACCAGAGAAGGCCAGGAATGTCAGAGCAGCCCAGTTCAACCCGGCACAGTCTGAACTAGTCAGACCAGTCATCTTTTTATTATTTTATAGTTTTTTTTCTGTTTGTCTCATTCTCTCTCGTTCTTTCAGCTGAAGGCTACTTTGGGAACAGCATGGTTGTGGTCGGCAGCACCTGTGATCTTACTGACCATGAAGAAAAACCCACAAATAAACTCTCAAAACCACACAAATGCTGTGTGGCGATTACATAGTTTACATGACATTAGAATCAGCTGAGTGGTGGCATCAGTACAACAAGTATTGGTGTGTGTTTTCTAGTGAGTTGTTGCTGCTATATATATGACAAGGTCATAGTGTGTTGCCTATAACGCAGTAACTGTCTCATTTAGTGTTGCTTAATGATCCCAGCTGCCAAGTGAGGTCCTTCCGACATTTATGTAGTAAAACTATCCTGATTGTCCCCATATGGAAGCCGTGATCTGTGGCTTAACGCCATGAGCATGTGACCTGCGGTTAAACATATTAGAGCCAACTAAAGGAGCACAGGAGCTTGTAAACTCACTTTAACGCGCTGAAAGAAAAAGTGTATGCCGTGTAACTCAACTTGTTGTTTCAGCAGGACTCACTGAGTCCACAGAAGGAGCCAGATGTTTATGTGAAAGTGCATGGATACATTCCATTTAACAACGTTGCACAATATTTACTGTTGGGACACAAAGCCCAAATCTCCTCGGATGTCATTAAGAGCAATTAACTCAGCAAACTTGAAATCAACCCAAACAGCCAAACGCCCAAAACGCAGAACAAGATGTAAACACGAAATTAAGTGATGCAACAATATGGCTAACTTGTGCACGTCTTCTCACATAAATAGGCCGGTGTTGGAGTGGTGCAGAAGCAATGTGCTTGTGTGGTTTAAGGAAACAGTTTTTAGGAAAAAAACACAGACTCAGAGGCAGTCAGACAGTCAAACTCAGATTTGTTTTTTTTTTTTTTTTTTTTTCGGGGGGCTGACTTGAATTCATTAAAATATATATTCTTTGTCAGTTTGTGGAACAACGCTTCACCAGCTAGTCGCTAATTTTAATTGTCAGCTGTTTGGTGCTGGGCGTGTAGCTCACAGTGGTTTATTTCAGAGCTTTATTTCAGCACCAACACTGTCAAATGGTCAAATAATTTTCGAAACCAACAACTAAAGCTGTCAATTGTCAGCATCTCCCAAATGACAAGTCACCGTTCCTGATACAATATGACCATTGTGGTGTAACAGGAACACTTTCCAGACCTTCTTTGCACGGTCGCAGTTTGGTTAAGTTATGGGTAAGGAAGGCGATTCAGGAGAAAGATAGTTGATGGTTGAGTTTCATTCCCAGGTCGTCAAACACAGAAGATTTGGGTTAGAGATTGGGGCTGAAAACCGACCCAAATCATCAATATTTGACAACACTGAGAAAATACTTCTCCAGAATCACTTTCCTTTAATTTCAACTACTCCTATTTCAAGTAATGGTGCAATTATCACAAGTGAGAATATAACAATGGAATAATTTCAACTAAATGGGCTACATATTGAATAGCTTGATTTTATAGGATGCATAAAAGCTCAACAAAACCCTAGAATACAGAGTCTTACAACTGAGTCAGTATAGTTGTCTGTCTTTTTTCCCCCTCAGTGAAATCCGTATCAGTGTGGAAGGAAGGCAAGGAGATAAACTGAGGGTCAATTCTCCAGTAGAGTCATTTTCTCTGGCTCCAAAGATTTTCCCATTACCGGGCCAGGAGAACTTATGTTTTGTTTTATGAAAACAATAACAGAAACAAAAAGTCTTCCGCAGCACTTGCTGTTTCCTGATAAGAACAGCCAGAACTTGAGATACTCAGGAAGTCAGCTTCATATCTTTACATTAGGTCATTTCAACAGTCTCTTAACTTTTGGTCCTGATTACCGTGTGTGTGTGTGTGTGTGTGTGTGTGTGTGTGTGCGTGTGCGTGCGTGTGTGATTTTAGGTTGTTTTTGTTTATCCTCAGTGATAGGTTTTCTCTTAATCCAATTCATTCAGTAATAAGCACCATAATTGCAATGACCCTACTGAATCTCATGACTCATGTCTGATTGCCATTATGTTATTAGGTTATCTGAACATCAGGTATGTGTCTCATTAGTCTGTATGTGTGCAGAATATGAGCACAAATATGTAAAGTAGAAGGATGTGAAATTACAAATCCTCCCACACTGCAGTCCTCGGCACCTCTAGGACTCCCCCCTGGGGGATTGTGGGATACATCAGCAGTGAAGTGGGAGGTTATGGCAGGAATGTTCTGGGAATGTGATGTCGTTTTAAGAAAAGTCTGTAGATGACATTGACCAGATGTTTGTGTGATCTTCACTTTCCCCTAACATGGCTGGAAAGACAGTGAAATACCTCCAGCTGTTGTAAATATATGAATGTGGGGCACTCCAGCGATGGGAACGTTTCTGCCCCCATGTGGTGAGAGTCAGTACTGGTATAATACTGTTGATGAAACCTGTGTGGGAAATGTGTGCAGGAGGCTTTTTTAAAGCAAAAACTGTAATTGTTTCACACAAGATGAGTGTGAAAAGTTTAGGAAACATTTAGTACACTTGCCATGTTTGGAGGTTGGCTGTAATACATGAGAAGTGGATTTGCCCACTTTGGCAAAAACAACAGAGACACTGAGTCATACAGCCAGTAAACTGGAGGACAAACTCAAAACATTACTCCACAGGCACCAAAGAAAGGAACACTATATGGGGGAAATCCAGTTGCCCTTTCTTTATGCTGTTTCATGAGAACCTCGTGGTCAGGAATGCAGTTAGATTCTCTTGGGTTAAGACATGGTACTCTACTGATTAGTTGTGGAAAGGTTATGAAATCCATTTTCCAGAAGGCTCCAGAGAGTATAATATATTCAAGATTTCAACATTAACACGGTCCAGAAATGGGAAATGGGATCCAAGCAACAGCTGCGGAAAAGACCATCGAGAGAGGAGATGATGGTGATGTTCATTGTTGACCTTGAAAACAG
The DNA here is from genome assembly GCA_900302685.1 of Spondyliosoma cantharus. NCBI lineage: Eukaryota > Metazoa > Chordata > Actinopteri > Spariformes > Sparidae > Spondyliosoma > Spondyliosoma cantharus. The sequence continues at coordinate 34,248 of OMLP01020068.1, forward strand.
TAGTTGACAAAACTATTTCTACTCAAGGTCCATTTGATAGCTGTTCTGGAGCTTTTGATTGTTTAACAGGATCTTCCTCAGCAGTTGTCACTGTATTTTAAATGTTCATATGTAAATCTGTATCCAACTCAATCTGTTGACGAAGATATGTGACAAGATCCAAAGGACCTTTTCAGCTGGTTCTCATGATCAAACTTTCTAAATTCTGATGCTCAGTTTGAAAGGGACAGTTCGTCCCAAAATCATAGACATATTTCCTTTCTTACCTGTAGTGCCATTTTTTGTTGTTTTTTGTTGTGAGTTGAATAGTTTTGGAGATATCAGTTATAGAGATGTCTGCCTTCCCTCCAACACAGTGAAACCAGATGGTGCTCGGCGTGTGGTGCTCAGAGTGCCAAAGAAATATGTTTGACAAACTCAACAGAAAATGTCTCTTTCCAGAAACCATGACCCAGTTACTTAATCTGATCCACAGACCTCGTTGTGAGCGTGTAGGAAGCATTTTCTTTACGCTTCACTGCACAGAAGGAAGCGTGTATCTACTCTTCCATGAGTAGATGCACTATTGCACTATTGTTGAACATCAACAATTGGGCCAAACTCAGATTGTGTGATATGATTGAAAGCCTCAGAAGAGCTACTAATGGACCTTGTGGTAAGTCTGTTTTTGTAGTTTTGTAGGTTACAGTAGGTCAACGACTATAAGTTGAAATCTGGGAAACTTTATAATGCTCCATCCATGAAAGCTATTCTGTAACAGTTGCCTTTCCCCCAGCCACAATTATATGTCTATGGTTCTTATTAGGATCCAGTTATGCAACAGTGCTATACACTCAGCCTTGGTTTACATTAAGAGTGTTAGGTTTAATGTCGGGATCTCCGTAACACCATCTCTTGCAGACCGAGGCCTCTAATCTTGAGAGCAAACATTACTCATCACTTCCTCTCTCCTGGGCTCATCTCAGAGCTGGACTTGTGTATTCAATGATGTCAGATGTATCGAGTAAGTGTTGTTGAAGCGTCAGACCTTCTGGCACGAGGCTTGAGCTGATCCAGCACCTCTGACACTGAAGTCCAGGCCTGTGAACGTGCCTCTGTGTGCCTCACAGATCAAACCCGGCCCGTGATCCTATTCTGTTGGGATTTTCTAACGTCTAACTCAGATTCTGTCAAAGCAAACTTTCAGGCCTTGTCTTTCCCCTGCCAGCTCCGGCCTCAGTAAACAATCACAAACACACTGTCATGCACGCACAATTATGATAAGGCACTGTTTTGCGCAGCGCCCAGTCAAGGTAAACACTCTGCCAGGGCACTTCATACTGATTTTTCACAGTTCGGAGATATCCAGGCCTGCCACGCAGACTCGGGAATGACATAAACACTGAGAGACACGTGAGGCGGCAGAGGTTTACTGGATCTGATACAGAGCTCGGTGACTCACCAGCTTCTGTATATTCACAGTGGACGTCAACACTCATCACCGCAGCGAGTCCCAGGATTTCTGCTCAGTCTGTTTGCTCTGTGAAAGATCACGCTGTCTGGGCAGGGTAACACCATCTTCATCTCCACATTTTCTCACAATCAGACGCTCAAGCACGTGCAGACCCTGGACTGCGCTGGTAGTCTGTAAGAATACTCCATCATGTCAAGATACAGGATGTAAAATACAACTGCATGGCCCTCGTATGTTAGTACAGTATATATTACATTATTATATTTTGAGTGGGTGAGGAGCTACTCAACTATTCTATTTACTGGGCAGGTCACTTTGTATGCAAAATAAGGAAAGTAACTAGTGAGCTATCTGTTAGGGATGCACCAGTTTAACTCCTGCAGCTTGTGATCCCCAAATTCAGGTTTTCTGAGTACCGATCTGATCTCAAAGTTCTCTATTTTTACAAATTAAACAATTGTATAATGCTACGTCACTGTGGCACATTTTTGACTGGAGGTGGACTTAAAGTGTTTTTTGTTGAGTTCCCTCCACTGTCTGTACTTTCTTTTCATCTGTGTGTGAACTCCTTAAGGCCATCATCCACCTTTTCAACTCCATGATGTATGTATATAAGACTTGTGGTATAGATAAACCCAAACCCCTGATCATCTGATATACCCAAGTATCTGTAGGATAAGGTCCTCTTAAGATCCCTTATTTCATCCGCTCTATGGCTGCAAGACTCATTAGCAAGAAGCTCTTTTTGTGCAGATGTCAGCCGGGTCTTTGTGCCCTGTCTCCCATCTGGTGTTTGGGTTCACGACGAGGCATGACAGACGTAGAAAGGAAAACAAACAGGAGAAATCAAAGAAAACTTTGATCTACCTGCAGATTACCGCACCATGTTTGGAGATCCGGTTGCAGACATCACACACACAAGCACACACAGCGTCCTCAGCGCCGTCATGCTCTACAACAGGCAGGAATGTGTGCTCAGCTAGAGGACAGAGAAAAACTGCAGACAAAGACAGAAAATCTGAGACAAAGAGCAACAGGTGAACGAGGGACTTCTCAAGCCGTACTTAACCAGGCCGCTGTGATTTACTTGAGGGGTGCTGACAATATACAAGCGTGTTCCCTCATTGCATTAGCGTGCTTTTAACTCCCTCTGTGAATTGTCCATAAAAAAACATGTTAATCCGGCACTAGCAGCTCTTATTGCTGCGAGCCAGCAGGTTAGCCATAATTAAACACACATGTGCTCCATTCTGAGAGTCAATATTCCTTTTTCCTCTGCTTGTCTTATGACACTAATCTGATCTGGAGCAGGTGTTCCTCGGGTTTTTCATGTGGCGTAGCAGAAATGAATCCTGTGGAAATAAAGAAAAACAATTAGTGGAGAGGTGAGACGGCGCAAGGTAGAGGTGTTTGAGACAGCGGTAATGGAAAACGGGATATTGTAGCAGGCCGCACATGTGTAATATACTGCGAATAGAGGAGAACAAGTGCACTTCAAGAAGGTTGGGGCAGTCGAAAGCCAAAGGTCCTGAGGGTGAAGTCTGTTTCCTGTGGTTTCCCATGGTTAAAGAGCTACATATTGGTTCAGTTATCAGGTAGGCTGGAGAGGATTGTGTGTAAGAAGGAAGACAGGGAATAAGTTTTAAGACTTGGACAGGATATTGACTTATAGAAAACATAGAATTAAGAATGACTTATGTATGAAATGTCAGGTTTAGACCGTTGAGAAGACGGATGGTGATGGTGATGGTGATAGAGTCTTTTATTTGTTATGTGTGTGTGTGTGTGTGTGTGTGAGAACAGACAGAGAAAACTATTCGTGGGTAGTGTAGCTGTGCACTCTCTGCCCAGGGCCTGCACAGCCCGTCCAAAGCCCTGACAGACTCTTGGCTGGACGCCTTGCACGTGAGTCTAGGAACAGCTGGATGATGGAGGGAAAAGGAGGAGAGGAGAGGAGCGATGAAAAAGAGAGCCAAGGCAGTGCAGGCCAGTTCCCAGGCTCTGGCCTCTGGAGACCCAAGAGGAGAGGAAGCAGGGTAGGGTGAGGAGGGCTGAGAACAGCTGCATTGATGTCCTTCTGCCTGCGTGTAGTTCTAAGGAGCTAATCAGTGGCACCCCATGTGGGTTAAAAGTATCCTTTCTTTATTGTAAACACATTAATCAAGAGAATTATCACCCCAATCCACAGTTTTCTTCAGCTTTACGGAGGCTTGTTAACATCGTTCAGCTCAGCAGCTGTTTTCAGAGTTGGTGGAGACCAAAAACAGAGCTAAAAGTAGAGTGACTATTGGACTTGGATCGTGTGTGCTGGATGTGTAAATAAGTAACTGTTTGCTAACAACTTTGCCGTATCAATTTTAAGGTCCAGTGTGTAGGATTTAATGGCCTCGAGGGGTGAGGCTGTAGATTGCAACCAACTGAATACCTCTCTCTTGTCATCCTCCCCTGAGGTGGCTGCTAAAAAAATGGAAAAAAATAAATGATAATAGCACTCTGTAGAGCCGGCATTTTGTTTGTCCATTCTGGGCTACTGTACAAACATGGCAGTGCAACATAGACTTTGTGGAAGAGTGGGACCTCTTCCTCTGTAGATCAGGGCTCATTCTAAGGTAACAGAATCACAATGATTCTATGTTTTAGGTCATTATACACTAATGAAAACATCATTATGAATATTGTAATATGTTTTTGTAATTTCTGCCAAAAGTATGTTCCATTTATTCCCCTAAATCCTACATACTGGACCTTTACAATATTAAAGTTGTGTTTACAACTTTGTTTCAGCTACCCTGAAGCAGCCAGAAAATCCAAACAATGAATTCTTTGGATGAGGTGCTGAATCGTTGATTCAATCTTGGACTTGTCTCTGTTTTTGAACCAGATTTCACTATTTTTGATCCATGAATGCTCATCTGTGGGATAGATCAGCAGGCTTGCATGTAAACACTGCAGAGGTCTGTCCGGCGCTCACTGTGGAGATTTGCAGTGTCAGTGGGATACGTGTGAGCCATCTGGCAAAGGCAGGACACTAACATGTTATAAAAGAAGGAAGAGTTTGTAGCACATGTTACACAGCTGACGCATGACATCAACTGACCCTCCGCAGGTGTCTTTCATACTGTCCAGCTTCATTTTGTTCTTCATCTACGTGTTTATTTTCTTTTTTGACACACTCAAACATATCCTCTTTCTTTTGTCTTCCAAGTGATGATGATGATGATAACTCATTTTAATGCTTCTCTTCATCCTCAGGGTTGTGGAGCATCTTGTGGAAAATGTGACTGCAGTGGTGTAAAAGGAGCAAAGGTGAGATATGTATTTGCACTAATTTCCGTTGTCACTGTCAATCAATCCTTATACATTTGTTTCACTTATGCAATTTCATGTTAGTTTGCAAAGCGTAGTCAAGTTCATAGCAGGCCGAAGCAGCCGTGACAGCGCTTCCTATGTTCCTCTAATGGGGTCAGCTCAGGGGGACAGACTGGAGCTGGGCCTGGAGACCGGGACAGGAACAAAGATGGGTTTGAATTAGAGCGTGTCTGGACACACAGCTGGACTGAAGGCCACATTCCCATCAGATGGGGGGAAGCTCGCAGATACAGATGTATAAGCGCTGGCGACCCGAGCCATGAGCTGGCTGTGAGCCTTTGAGTTGTCAGCACTGAAGCATGGATTTTAATCACTGATCTGGAACATGAGGAGTTGGTATTAACTGACCTGTGGAGAGGTAGTTTTGCTGTAATAAAATGTTCTCTATCTGTTTTAATTAGTTTAATAATAAAAAACCATCAGGGGATACTGTTTAAAATCAGCAATAAATTCATCCTGCTAACAGTTATCATATTTTTAGCCAAAGCCTGATCATTCAGGAAAAGTATGTACTTCTGTGACCACGATCTAGATAAAAACTTTAATACTTACATGGGGCAGCTGTAGCTCATGAGGTAGAGCAGGTCTTCTAGTAATCAGAAGGTCACTGGTTTGAGTGCTTGGCTCTGCCAGCTGCATGTCGAAGTGTCCTTGAGCAAGATACTGAACCCCAAATTGCTACTCATGAGCAGTTGGCACCCTGCATGGCAGCCTCTGCCATCAGTGTGTGAATAGGTGAATGTGACAGGTGTTGTAAAGCACTTTGAGCGGTCAGTAGACTGGAAAAGTGCCATAGAAATGCATTTTGTTATGGAAATCTCTCAGCAAAACTCAAAAGCAAATGTTCACCCTTTACACAAACGATAAACGTGAGGGGTTATGAAATGATTAACATGAAACCAGAAACCACAAGATTAAGTATTTTTATTCCTCTTATTTTGTACTTTGTATAGTTTTGGATGATGGCTAGTGAATTATGAAACATTTTACTTCTTAAGCAAATTTGAAATTCGCCTTGCTTTACTATAAATATATCATGTCTTTCTGTGTGCAGTTGCCCTCTTTATTCTGCCCCTCAAACATCCTGAGTCCGCCACTGGTAAATGGAGGGTCTTTAGATATTTGACTGTTGGTTTGACCACAGGTTTATGATTTTGGACATTTAATAGACAAAACGATTCATCAGAAACTTAGCTGATTCATGGATAATAAAAATAATCACTGAAGCCCTAGTCACAAACAGACTTTGTTTTATGTGGTCACAAGTGAAAATAAAATAAAAAGCTGGGAGCCAACACTTTGAAGTAGTTTTATTTTTCCCTGAGCCTCCTGCTGCGTGAGTGTGCCTGTGTATTATTGGCTCAGTTCTATCAGACGACTGCAGAGTGTTATCTATCCTCTTAGTGCAACAGACTGACCTTTTATGGCTCATTCTTACAGCAACAGTAGCCAAACATCCAGCTTGCCCCACAACAACAGATGTACTGACTGTGTTCAATGGAGCCCAGCCAATCCACTGTGGATTCAAAGCACCTCTGTGTGTGGCTGGTGAAAGGCCCCAAACAGCCGTCCTAAAATCTCCTGTGAGCTTTATTTCCAGTGATATCACTTCCTGAGGTTACCGTGGTAACCTTTATGATGATTCCCAATGGTTCAAAATGTTTCCTCTGACTGATGGGAGTCATGTGTGTTGTGGTCAGAGAAAGGAAAATGATCCAGGTTTTAATAAAGTTAGTTTTGGAGAGGACTGTGAAGATATCATGAATCCCTCTCACAGGACAATGCTGCCATCTAGTGGCAGACAGCAAAAACCACATACAGGAATCTGTGTGTCTTCTAGAAAGGTTTCAATTGATTTTAGATTTTTTGAATGTTCAAAAAGCAGATATGTTTTTTTATAACACTATGAAAATCTGACAAAGTGACTTTACTTAACATAAATCAAGAAAACAGCAGTAAGCAGTAAGTAGACTAATAATCTTAAATTGCAAAACTTATTTGCTCGTACAACTTTATTTTATGATAAAATCACTTCTTTCCATGGTTACTCTGAGCTAGTCGTTTTTTCCTGACATCTTTGAACTAAAGTCAACTTTAATGATTTTACAGTGAATGCAGTGATTCAGTCTTAGATTGAGACACACTCAGTTCAATAGTTAAATTTGCTTTGGGTCTCATGTCCGAGTTGGATTTATTCATTAAAAAATAGTATTGAAATCTATTTTTTTGGTGGAAATTATTTCAGTTGTTCCCTCTAATAGTTGTCTAAAATAGTATGAAGATGTTTGTCCTTGTTTAATAAACCTGACCCCGGCTCTTCACAGGGTGAACGTGGATTTCCAGGTCTTCAAGGTAATATGGGATTCCCAGGAATGCAGGGACATGAGGGGCCTCCAGGACCGATGGGCCCCAAGGTCAGTATGCGTTCGCAGATACATCAAAATGAATAACCTTGAAAAGCTTTTGGTTTGACCTGAACATTGTGATTTCATTCTCCTAGGGAGATGAAGGACAACCAGGAGCTCTTGGACTGAAAGGAGTGCGGGTGAGTAACTAGCCATCAACATGATGATACAATATTATAAATGACTTTTCTTCCAGAAACTATTGCTTATGTTGTAGTTGTAGTTCTATGTCATGAGACATCTGATGTGGTTGTGTTCTTTCAGGGTCCTCCTGGTTTGCCAGGCTTTCCAGGAAACCCAGGACTCCCAGTAAGTACCTTTGATCTGCCGTCAAGTCTCACAACCTGCTACAATCCAATAACCACCACATGAGAACGTTATCTGAATCATACTACATCCAGCCACTAGGGGCCAGCAAGGTGTTTTCTCTGAATGTCTAATCGTGTGCTCCCACTCTCAGGGCATCAACGGAAACGATGGTCCCCCAGGTCTGCCAGGCATCCCAGGATGCAACGGCACTAAAGTAAGCCTCTTCTACCTCTACTGTGTTTCAAAAGCAGTTTTATTAAACACTGTATTGTATCCAAGGCTGATATTTTCTTTTGTCACATATCCTAAAGACCATCCTGTCCTTCTGACTGTGTTGTTTGTGTGATTCAGGGAGACAGAGGACGAGATGGCGCTCCTGGATTTCCTGGTCTTCAGGGACGTCCTGTAAGCATCACACTCAACATCTAACTGAGCAGCACAGATTACAGTTATGAACGTGTTGTAACGAAACAATATGAAGACCATCAAAATCCAATAAAAGATGCAGTTTTTTACACTGACAGCATTGTTGGGAAGATTACTTCTGAAATGTTATGGGTTACAGATTAGTAGTTTAAAAATGTAACTATTTTAATCACATTATCTTATCACATTAGATTGCTTTTTGAAAAACTTTCCAACAAATACAATGGGCGGTAATGCTTAATATAACACAATATAACCAAATAATGAGCACACTTACACATCAGTTGAATCATCCAATTGAATGAATGCAAGCGACGCACATTGATTTGACTGGCAGATGAAAGGCAGTGCAAATTCAAACAGGAGACCTCAAAATTTGAGCGCACTATTAAGTGAATTGAGCCTGTATAGACTTACAAAGGTAAAACACAAAACACAGTGCCAACACTGGAATAACAAGATTTCTACATGACGTGGCTATACTTTAACTGCACAGTGTCTCAAAAAGGACAATTTCATGCTACATGTGTAGATATGTGACCACTGTCCTCTATTCTCAGGGCATCGATGGAGTTCCTGGGATGAAGGTAAGCGGAAGTTTAGGAAGTGTTAACATCTGCTTTCTACAGTAAAAAATTGACAAACAATACAAGTAGGACCCATGATGAGACACAAGTGTTCTTCCAAACCATTTATTTTTGCTTTTTCTCCCACAGGGCGACCCCGGCGGTGTGATTGGGATTGTTCCCCTGAAAGGAGACAGAGGATTTCCTGGCACACCTGGACTACCTGTACGTTGTGTCTATTTGTGTGTGTGTGTGGTGGACATAAGGGGGGAGATGCCATCCCTGTTGTTAACCTGCTATCCCCCTCTCCATCCCCTAGTAACGTTGACTATCTAAGTCTAGTCTGCCTGACCTATAGAACTTATACAAGTGTTTCACCTTATATGAGTGTCAAAATATAGACACAACTGAATTTTCACGTAAATCCATGTTCTTCCCACACACATCTGTCTCCCCCAGGGAACAGGTGGATTACCTGGACCTACTGGACCTCCAGGTCTTCGTGGCTATCAAGGACCCAAAGTGAGTTACTCCCACAGTGATGGACTGTTTATCACCCTGCAGAATCAGTGATGATTTTTTATCAGCCAAGGAGTACTGCTTCTATTGAGACACATTATTATCATTGAGCATAAAAGCAATGCTCTCTGCTAGCGTACTGGTATTATTGGTTTGTTTGACTAATTGGATAACTGTTTGACAGGGAGACGCTGGTCCCCCTGGCCCTCCTGGAGAGAAGGTAAGACTTACCATTCATAAAGATTTTATAATTGTAAAACAAAGTCCAATGTTCTCTGACCTGATCAACGTTTTTACTTCCCTGCAGGGTGACAAGCTGGCCTTTGTGGGTGAGAAAGGAGATAAGGTGAGCGTTTCAGTTTTTTCTGTCTTGACTATAAAGAAAGCTTTATTTCTTATATAATGTTTCATTGTGGAGGTAGTGGGAGCACTTAACATTTCAGTATAAAACAGTGAGGCAGTATCCTTCTTGCCATATATGTTTTCAGGTATTGAACAATTGCATTTCAAGTTTTGAGGATCACTACCTCTGTAACAATCATATTACTCCATCATCACTGCATCATTATCACTGCGCTCTAATGTTTAGTTGTGCTGATAAAGCTCCTGTTACAAATCCCAAATTATATATATATAAAATAATTCAGCACTTTGTTGCGGCTCTGTTCTACGACGGAGTATTAGGGCCAGACTAAGAGAAAAAAAGATTTTATTTTTTGGGGAAATTACTAGAATAAAGTCATAATGTTACGAGAATAAAGTCATAATATCAGGTCTACGGGAATAAAGTCGTAACATTATGACTTTATTCTTGTAATATTACAACTTTATTCTCGTAATTTATTTTATTTTTTTCCTCTTACTATGGCCCTAATACTCTGTCGTACTGTTCAAACTAAGCATCTCCTAAATGTCAAGTTTTCATGAAAGGAAAGATCGTTTTTAAACACTTCTGTTTGTCCAAAAAAAGTCTAAAACATGTTTTTGTTAATTCAGACGCTTGCTTACACTCGATGATTTGCTGTTTTATAATTTTTTTTCTGTTTCTTCGCAGGGTGAGCAGGGATTCCGCGGCCCACCTGGCCCTCCTGGACCTCCATCACAGGAATCGAAAGGAGTCAGAGAGACACATTATATACCTGGACCACAGGTACTCTCTCAATTCTCAAAAAAATAGGCAGAAATTGTGATATATATATTTTTTCATATATGAAAAAAACAAATCTCTCAAATGTTGACTTGTATTATTTCCTGAACATGTTTGTGTTCTTCATTCCTAAAGGGTGAGATAGGAGTTCCCGGAGACAAAGGAGAAAAAGTTAGTTATTTTTCTTTCAAATGTAGACGTGTATGACTTACATTGCTATGCACACTGGCTGTTAACTATCTCTTTAATCAAACTTTTGTACTTTTTGAGACACCTTACTTTCTTTATTTTAGGGTTATTGCATCCCATATCAAAATGGTGTCAAAGGTGATCCCGGCCCTCCTGGACAACCAGTAAGTAGCAAAAATACATCTGTGCATTAGTCATCAGTGGTAAGATTTTAATGCAGATGTGTCAAAAGTTTAACATTGAAAACAAGCTTTTTTATCATATTGTATATTATGATTATTATGTCATTATAAAAACACTTGTTTAATACACTTCTTTGTCAATAGCAATGTCTTTATTATCAATCCAAAACTAATTAAAGTGATTTGAACTCTTTGTGTAATTGCAGGGTAAACCTGGCAAGGATGGAACATCTGGGCGGAAGGTAACAGCAACCTCCTGTTCTATCCACCTACTCAACCGTCCAGATGTTGCTTTCATATTGTGAAATATTTATCACTTAAGTATTTACATCTTTTTCTTCTTTCAGGGAGAACAAGGCTTTGTTGGAGTTCAAGGATACCCTGGTTTACAGGTAACTAATTTGATTAACTCAAATCGAAGTTTTAATCTGAAACTTAAATGATCTCGGAGATGTCGTGGTCAGACGGACTAACTTCTTTGTCTTGTTTCAGGGTGAAAAGGGCGAGAGCGGACCACCAGGTTACGTAAGTGATCTCTCTCTCTTCCTTTTTCATCTCTATCACCCACTCGTTATGTCCCATCCGCGACAAAAAGGATGGATTTGAAAAACTACCAGCAGAGGTCACCACAAAATATTTTAGTCCAAATAATGAGAGTGTGTTAAAGAGGCAATCCAGGGATTTTAAAATTGTATAAAATCTTCTTGTAGTCTAGTCTGCAGTTAAAATTAAAGGAGCTTGACCCACACTCAGGACTCAAAGAGAAACTTAACACCTGTAAAGCTTTTATTGACCTCTACTAGTTCTCCACAGTGATGTACTCCTGACCACATGAGCTGCAACAGATTGGAAACAATCAACAACACTTTTTGTTCTGTATGGTTACCCTTTGAACTCAGGATGTGTTGACATCTACTGTCCCTCAGGATACACCCCCGCTAAAAAATATAGATTAAGTCATTATTTACTCACTCTCATGTCGGTGGAAAATTGGGTGATGTTTATAGTCCACAAAACATTTCTTGAGCTTCACAGCAAAATGATTTAAAGCATTCTCTTATACCACTGAACTGGATGGGGACTTGTGGGGATCAAAAATGGCTCCATACAGCTTGTCAGGTGTAATCAAGTCTGTTAGAGCCCCGAGATACCATACCTATTTAAAAAGACTGATGCAAGGTAACCCTTTTATCTTTATCAACTATAGTGATGATTTGGGCTTTAAAAAGGGTGTAAATAAAGTCTTTGGAAAATCAATTTTGGGATCATTGTTGTTCCAGAGACTTGGATGAGGTGTAGGGAGCCAATTTATTTATTCTTTTGGTGTTGTTCTTTAAGTCCTCATTTTAAAACTACACCCAACTTTCCATCGATGTTTTCTTCACAGTTATTTGAATAGAAATAATTTGCACCAGTTCTGCAGTCATAGTGGGGCGGCTGTTGCTCAGGGGTAGAACCAGCGATTTATTAACAGAAGGTCACTGGTTCGATTCTCCTGGTCTGCATGTCGAAATGTCCTTGGGCAAGATACTAAACCCCAAACTGCTCCTGATGTGCTGGTCGGCACCTTGCATGGCAGCCACCCCATCAATGTATGAATCTATGTATGAAGTCAATTTGGACAAAATTGTTGCTAAATGCCCTAAAATGTAAAATGCCAGCGTTAGAGGGAGAACAGGTAGGAAGTTCAACAGTCAACTAATCTGCGTTTAATTAAATTAGCAAAATAAACCTTTAACACGATCTGAAAAAAATGGACCTGCGTCATTAAGCTTTGTCATTTTTTTTATATTTTAGGGGGGTGGGGCCCCTGGTCCTCCTGGTCCTCGTGGTAGCCCGGGGTTAACAGGAGAAAAAGGTAAAGTTGGCCATTGTATGACAGGCATACATATGCTGAAACACACACATATAAACACCTACCTTGGATCACTTTCAGTGATAACGATGTTTTTTCTTCCATTTTGATTTCTTCTTAATTCTGCAGGTTTTCCTGGTCCTCAGGGAGAGGCAGGTCCACCAGGTAATATCGCACAATGTCGCTGCACATCAGTCAGACACATACAAGGCTTAATAACACACTAACTGGCTTCCTTGTGTGTCATCAGGCCGGGGCATTGAAGGGCCTCGTGGAGAGAAGGGTGAGAAGGGAGTCGTGGGTGAGAGAGGAGACAGAGGAATGGAAGGAGAGTCTCTCGTTGGACCTCCAGGACAACCAGGAGACCCTGGACCCCCGGGACCACCTGGACAACCAAGTATGATCATTAAGTATGCCAACATCGTAAAGTGGGACACTTATAAATGTTTTCATAACCTAATGAGTTTGCGTGTGTGTGTGTGTGTGTGTGTGTGTGTGTGTGTGTGCCTGATGCATGTGTTGTGTACCTGCTATGACATGGCGGCACAGTTGACCCTAATTCATGTGACATCGATAAAGGAGCTCCAGGACCACCTGGACCTCCAGGGTTACAAGGGGAATTGGGACAGAAAGGTAAGAATGTCTATAATGAAAGCTGATCAGTGCAAATCATCAGTCAATGTATTCTAATGTTTCTACTTGCCCGGTCACACTTGGCATCAACATGCATCTTGGGTGATCTGATCACTAATGGACATTGCTTGGACAAAGAGACAATTACTTTTTCACAAAGAAAGATAAAACTTGATGTAAAACATTCGCTGAATTTACAAGAACGCTCAAATATTTATTGAATTTATTTTGGGGTAGCATCATAAAGTTTGTCTCCTAACTCAACAATTCACAAAATTGCATTCTTCAGGTGACAGGGGAGATACCTGTGTTCAGTGTCACAGTTCTGGCCCACCTGGATTACCTGGGCCCCAGGGCCCTAAAGGAGATCGAGGTGAGTGACCAGTGGTTTTCTGCAAATTATACAGTGGTGACCATGTCCACCAAATGTCTGGTGTCATTGCCCAAAAACCACCAGGGTTATGATGTAAAGATGACTCTTTGTTGTCAGTAATGTATTCCTCACATTCTAATATACATTTTACTATGTTGTGTACTGAATGCACATTTTTGCCTGCAGGACCTCCTGGTGTAGTGGGCGGCAAGGGAGAAAAGGGTCAGACTGGCCTCCCTGGACAACCTGGTAGACCTGTGAGTAGACTCATGTCAGAGACACTGGGGACAAGATCTAGGCTGATTGTTTTGTGTTTTCACAGTTTACCCCTCAAAATGGACCAAGAGAAAACATGTCATTGACATTTTTTGGAGAGTGACTCAATTTTGAATTGCTTGTAGGGTTCTGAAGGCACCCCTGGGTTGATGGGAGCCCCTGGTGCTGTTGGTGAGCCTGGGGACATTTTCGTAGCACCTGGTCTGAAGGGGGACAAAGGTCGGCCCGGTGTTCCTGGAACATCTGGTCAGCCAGGGCTGGATGGACAGCCAGGAAGAGCTGGCTTTCCAGGTGAACCTGGCCTCAAAGGAGAACCGGTAAGTGTGTGTTACACAGGATTAGAGGATATCAGCACCGCATGAGAGTAACTCTTTGTGGAAATGATCGAAATGCCTGTCAAATGATAATGGTTCGCTTTTTGTTCATGCGCTGTCCCCAAGTATCCAAAAAAAATCAATAATTGTGGTTGTAAGCAATAAATATTTGGTTGTTTGTAGCAATCTTGGTTTCTATTATTCTTGAATTCACTCTTCAGCTATTCAGTCTCTTAAATGTATGATGAATCAATGAATTCAAAATAAAGTCAATTGGACATCCCCTTTCTCTCATCTTGCTCTCAGGCCAAAGAGGGCATCAAGGGTGAGCGTGGACCAGGTGGGGACCCAGGTCTCATCGGACCTCCTGGAGGGAGGGGCCCACCTGGTCCACCAGGCTTTGGTCGACAAGGAGAGCCTGGAGAGAAGGGTACTCATGGCAGACCGGGGCTTCCTGGAACTCCTGGACAACCTGGTACGCATGAGATCTCCACAGAGCCACAAATACTGACAGCACATCTGATACTCATAGCTACTTAACATTTATTTATTAATAACATATTACTTGGGTCCAACAGGTGTAAAAGGTGAGCCGGGTCAAGGTGTGAGCACTCCTGGACCTCCAGGAGTACCTGGACCACATGGAGAACCTGGCATACCTGGATTTCAAGGTGAGCAGTACTATAGTCCTTCATTGGTTTCCTTCATACTAAATCAATCAATACAATATTGATTTGAAATGTGTTTTTGGAAGATGACTCTGTGAACCTAACCTTGCCTCTGATAAAGAAAGTAATATTAGAAATTTAGTGTAGGAGCCAGTTATCATCATGCAGTTTCATGTATTTACAAAAAACAACTTACTGTGGAGATATATTAGTCAAGACTGTTTGTTATTATTCCTTTTCACCATGCAACATGTTGTGGCTCTAGGCGATAGAGGCCTGCCTGGAGACTCAGGGCAGCCAGGTTTCCGTGGAACCAAGGGTGAACAAGGACCCCCTGGAATTGGATTTCCAGGCCCAACTGGTCCTAAAGGTAAGTTACTCCATGTTGACTCCATCTGTCCTCCTCATAGCTGCATCACTAACATTTAAAAATACTCATGTACTCATGTAAACGGACTGTACATGATAGAGTGCACGTACATGAACAGAACATAAGATACATTTTTCGCCCGTGTTTGTAGGAATCAGTGGAATTCCAGGAGCTCCAGGATTACCAGGAGAACCAGGAAGACCAGGACAGGATGGCATAACTGGTCAACCTGGTCGACCTGGACAAAAGGTTTGTTTTTTCTGCATTTCTATTTCAATTTAGAATTAGAGTTTCACACATACAGATATTATGCTTTAGCATCCTGGTTTTAATGATGATGAAGGATCTTAGTTTTCTGTGCGACTCCAAAAGTTTTGTTTGGATGATGCTTCTTTTTTCAGATGCTAAATTCAAACAGATGTTTGAGAAAACTTCGTTTCGGAACATTAGATTGTATTGGTCTCAAAGTGCAATTGTTATACAACACAATTCAAATCCAACAAACACAAGAAAACTGTTTAATGGATAAGATCAAATTGGAGATTTCAGTGTCATGTAAAATCACTATCACCAGTGTGTCATCATTGCCAGAGCTGAGATGCAAATCACTGTTTATTTCTGCACTTCACAGGGTGATCCAGGACGGGGTCTTCCAGGTCCCAAAGGTTTGCCTGGCCCCCAAGGAATTATTGGCTATCAGGGAGAGAAGGGTGGCGTTGGACTACCTGGTGTTCCCGGACAGGAAGGTGACACCGGACCACCAGGCTCTCAGGGAATCAAAGGTACTGCAAGACAATTAGAACAACTCTGAGATGAAGCTTGGTTCGATCCAGTCTGTGCCACACAGGCATGTCTTCTGTACTATGTACAACATTGTTTTTCATTCATCCTTAAAACTAGGTGAGGTAGGACCTCCAGGACCTCCTGGACTGGTTGGCTTGCCAGGTGCTCCAGGAAAAGGTTCAACCGGAGCTCCTGGACCCCAAGGACCACCTGGAGAGTCAGGACCATTCGGTAAGAACAAAGTCAATACAGAACTTCTTCATAGAAGAATTTTTGTTGTTGAAATCACTAAACATATGTTTGTGTGTATGTGTGTGTGTGTGTGTGTGTGTGTGTGTGTGTGTGTGCGTGTGTTGAACAGGTAGGGAAGGTATAAAGGGAGAAAAGGGCTTTCCAGGTTCACCTGGTCTGGACATGCCAGGTCCTCAGGGAGAGAAGGGAGCGCCCGGGTTCCCAGGAGGCCCTGGTTCTAAAGGATTGCCAGGGCCACCAGGCTTACCTGGCAGGGACGGACAGATCGGATATCAAGGTGAGAGTGACGAACAGAAAACAAATTCACATGAAAAAAAGTGAATAAATAAATAAGCTTAACCTTTTCATTGATCTTGGGTTCGTCACTGTCTTAGTGTGTTTTCTTATTGTTGTTCTTGATGCATTCACACAAATAAATAAAGGATAGTCCATAATATAATCAATATAATGTACATTTCTACAGCATGAATTCATTCAGTATAGCAATGTAGTCATGTTATCTTCACCATTTTGCCGCTCTGAGATCTATTTTTTTTTTTTATCAGAAATGCCTTTTTATTTCAGAAATAATGTCACTACATCTGCTTTGCCATTATTTCTTTCGGCTTCCCATACATGTTTCACATTAAAAGCCTGCCAGATATGGGCTGCTCTTGGGAGGCTTTTAATGTGAAACATATAATCCGGAAGTGCTGACTCTCACTGGCAGCAGTCTAATGAAATGATGTCAAAGTGGAAATGTTGAGTGGGAATAATTCTGAATTGTGATTGAGTCAGGAATTTCGGTTAAAAAGAGAAACTCAGAGCAGCAGAGTGATGAGTGTAACATGACGTTATTTTTTAATACAGTAGTGAAAAAATACTGGTTTATTGAACCTGGTTTATTTACTTACTGTAATGGGAATATGTTTTGTTCACAGTTATCTCACTGTGTGTGTTTATTTGCCAGGTCCCAAAGGTGAAATGGGAGTTATTGGGACACCAGGAGTACAAGGCTTGCCTGGAGTACCTGGTACACCTGGAGATCCTGGTCACAGAGGTGAGGATGACCAAGTTGTTACAACTTTTTATATAGTTCTTGCTTTGTTTAGACTGTCTTGTATTCTTTTAGTTGTTGTATCTAGGTTTAACAGCAGCAATAACAGTTTCTCCTCCCCACCGACTCTCTCAGGTGATCCTGGTATAACCGGACCAAGAGGGGAGATTGGAGAGCCTGGTCTTAAGGGAGAAAGGGGAGATAGAGGTCTTCAGGGCCCTCCAGGGAACATGACCGACGTTGACATGGAGCATATGAAGGGGGAGAAGGGAGACCTCGGAGACCCAGGTATAAAACAACACACTGGCCTTTGGCTCAATGAGAGTGTATTTGTCACAGGAGGCTTCGCTCCAAACACGCCTATTGGTGACCATGTATATTAACATAAAGGTTACGATGTACTTATCTAAATGGGGCTTTTAACACTGTTTTCACTGTCAGGTCACACTGGGATCACTGGACAGAAGGGCTTCCGTGGACTTCCTGGAGACCCTGGAATGCCAGGGAAAGATGGAGAGCCTGGAACACCTGGACATCCAGGTGACCATCTGAACAAAAGTGTTATTTAAATAGGATATTTCTAACATGCTGATTTCATGTGATAATTATCTGTTTGTCTTAAACTTTTAATTTAACCCTTATTCTTTGAGTAAACCCTATCCATGTTCTGTGTTATCTGATGAAAATGGAGGGGAAATAAAAAGAAATTAACTTTAAAACTCACTGATGTGTCTCAGGTGAGAAAGGAGACACCGGTCTTCCGGGAGAGCCTGGCAGAATCGGAGTACCTGGACAGAAAGGCAGCGTAGGAGAGATGGGCATACCAGGTAAGAACTCTCAAATGAAGCATCCATTTGAACAGGTATAGTGTGTATAACAAACAAACTGAGTTGAGAAAATATCAAGCAAGAGAAAACCTACATGTCTCTAAATATCTAAACTTTGTCTTCTGTGCGTGTGTGTGTGTGTGTGTGTGTGTGCAGGTTTGGCTGGTCCAAAGGGTACTAAAGGAGATATAGGTACACCAGGACATCCTGGATTCAGAGGCACAGACGGGCAGAAAGGAGATACGGGATTAGCTGGTGAACCAGGTATTGGGATCCCTGGATATCCAGGAGAAAAGGTAATCTTAGAGCTATTACAACGGTTATGTTAACTAACTAACACTAATAAACCTCAGTACCTACCTGTCTTTACCTTTTCTCTCCAATCCTCTACTCTCACAGGGTGAAAAAGGCCAGCCAGGATTCCCAGGAACACCAGGAGACAAGGGTCAGAGGGGTCACGAGGGCATGCCAGGCAAGCCAGGACTGGATGGATCCAAAGGAGAGCAAGGGGGCATCGGGTATACAGGTCAGATTTCAGTCTATATTGTCACTTACTGCTCCAGATATAGTAACTATACATGCTGGTATTTCATGTGAGTTCTTATTCTGGTGTGTGTTGTACAGGTCAGCCAGGTATACCAGGCGAGAAGGGTACTCCGGGGCTGCCGGGGTCTCCAGGAGAACCTGGTCAGGAGGGTCGGCCTGGTAAGTGACATGATTATTTAATCAGCTATATAAGCAAGTCCCCAAATTAATTAATCACAGCAATAATTTGAAATGGAAATAAATCCTTTGCTTCACAAAGATGGCCTTAATCATGTGAGAAGAGAGTTGTGGGAAAAAAAAATCCACAGTGAACTGAATGAGCCAGGCAGCTGAAAACAAAAAGAATCAGGGTGGTCCAGTCAATTACATGAATTGTCATTGTTCAAAACTCCCAAATTGTGGTGACTTTAAAATACTAGCCACTGTAAAATGTTAAATGAAGCATCGTTCGACAGAAGCTTGGCCTTTTTATCACATCAAATGTAATGTGTTTACAATTTCTGTAGAAGAACTTTCAAGATCAGCGGCCAGGCTTTTCCAAAAACAGCTCAGGGCATGGTTAACTTATCAAATCAGTCCTGTCACAAGCAGCTGCCTATTTTGTCTTGTTTGTAATTAAGAATGAATAAGCAGTGTGTATACATGTTCTCTTTCAGGTGAGGGTGGCTTACAGGGACCTCCTGGCCCTACTGGGGAGAAGGGAGAGGCTGGAGTGGACGGTATCCCAGGATCCTCAGGAGAGAAAGGGGACCCAGGTCAGTGTCAGATGATTTAAGAGAAGACTACACTGCAATTATTTACTGCCATTACTGTTTAGTGCAATCTCTCTGGCATGGACCCTTAGATTCACCCTCATCCAAATCCTTTCATGCACATTTTAATACAAATATTCATGTTCTGAATTGATTTTTAAAACATAACTACTGGAAGCCACAAGCTCTAATTAGAAAGTATTAACTTTAGTTTTTAAGGTTTAGATTTGTTTTTCTGCAGGCCCCTCATTACCAATCCAGACATTACTGTTAATCCATCCTTCTCTGCAGGTTTGCCTGGCCGAGGTTTCCAAGGGCCACCTGGAGCTCTTGGTATCAAAGGTTAGTGCCTTTCCATCATTTATTAATATCTCAATCACTGGAGACAAGAAACAGAGTTCAATCATGTGACCCTCTCTTTCCCTCACCAGGTGATAAAGGCAGTCCTGGCTTCCCTGGTACTCCAGGTAATTCAGGTGTCCCTGGCATCAAAGGTGACAAGGGACATACAGGTGTAGTGGGATCCCCAGGTGAGCCAGGAGAGAGGGGGTTGCCAGGTATCTCTCAAGAGGGTCCTAAAGGAGACAGGGGAGAACCAGGACACACCGGAGAAAGAGGTATGCCAAATACATGACATGCCAGTATTAGTTGAATGATTATTTCCAAAATGTAGTACATTTTAGAGCCTCTGTTACAAGTGAGTGTTACAAAGTGTTTCTTCTTGTCTTTATCAAACAGGAGCCGCAGGAGTACCTGGAGTCCCTGGTGTGCCAGGCAGGGAAGGCCCAAAGGGGGACAAAGGAGATCAGGGTAACCCTGGTTTTCAGGGAGAGTCGGGACATAAGGGCGACCCTGGAGTTCCTGGATTTCCTGTATGTCATGAGGCTGCTTTACATGACTTAAGCTGCACATGTTATTATTAAAAAGATTATTATTATTATTATTAAAATTCTGAAAAAATGCTTTTTAACTGGAGCAAGTTTTCAACAAAACACTTAATAGCGTGCCTCGTGTAACTTTATGTACGTGTGTGTGTTTGTGTGTGTGTGCATGTGCATGTGCGTGTGCGTGTGCGTGTGTGTGTGTGTGTATTATAGGGACAACCTGGTCTTCCAGGTATCGACGGACAGAAGGGAGAGAGAGGAGTGCAAGGTGTCACTGGCTTCCCAGGTGAGTACAGTGTGACGGTCGAGTGAAACACAGCATGTGTTTTATGCAAATATGGATGGAAAGATGTGTTTTTATTTAGATAACTTACAATTAAAATGTTTTTGAATTAAAAACTCTAGGTACAAAGGGTACTTTCGGGGACTTGGGATTCAAAGGAGAACTTGGAGACAGAGGATTCCCCGGAGAAAAGGGTATAAAAAGGAGGGGAGACCCTTCAAAGTGATCAGATCCACAACATATCTCATCATCATGTCTACTCATGTCTTCTAATGATACTGTTTATTTCAGGTAATGATGGCCCCCCTGGTCCTCCTGGCCCCCAGATCTTCATCAAAGGAGACATTGGATTCCCTGGGATTCAAGGCTTACCAGGACCTCAGGGACCATCTGGGTTCCCTGGACAGAAAGGACAGCAAGGTGACGTTTTTTTTAAATTGTGTTCTCCCCTGTGATCCAACATTTGTCCTCTGCACTCATTCTTCTAGTAACATTATTTTTTCTTTCAGGAATGACAGGTGTTATAGGTCCTAAAGGTGACGATGGCATTCCTGGATATCACGGTCAGCCCGGAAGCAAAGGAGAGCCTGGCCTGCCGGGGCCGCAGGGTGAGTGGCTCACAGGGATGAAAGGTGTAAGAGCTGTTATGATGTCGCGGTCATAACTTATTAATTTCTACATGTCTTTAGGACCCAGAGGACACCCTGGCCCACCAGGACCTGATGGTGTTCCAGGTCAAGTGGGTCCACCTGGCCCATCGTCCATGGATCACGGCTTCTTGGTGACCCGTCACAGCCAATCGATAGACATTCCGCAGTGTCCTGAAGGAACCTCGATCATATACGAAGGCTACTCCTTGCTGTATGTGCAGGGCAATGAGCGCTCCCATGGACAGGACTTGGGTGAGGAACACAACATGAGAAAGACACAAAGAAAGAAAGAAAGAAAGAAAGAAAGAAAGAAAGAAAGAAAAAGAACGAGATGAGCCGTAGAACAAGTTTGTGGGGTGAATTATACATCTTCTTGATCTGCATTTTAGGTACGGCGGGCAGCTGTCTACGGAAGTTCAGCCCCATGCCCTTCCTGTTCTGTAACATCAACAACGTGTGCAACTTTGCCTCCCGTAACGACTACTCCTACTGGCTCACCTCCCCTGAGCCCATGCCCATGAGCATGGCACCTATCACTGGTGAAAGCATCAAACCCTTCATCAGCAGGTATGTCAGCCTTTCTACCGATACTGTTCAGTTTGACGTATATCTGGTACTCATTCGACACTCACATACTGTGATCCTATGTGTGTGTATGTGTAGGTGTGCTGTGTGTGAAGCCCCAGCCATGGTGATAGCAATTCACAGTCAGACCATCATGATTCCACCGTGCCCTCATGGCTGGGACTCTCTCTGGATCGGATATTCTTTTGTAATGGTAAGACAAAACAGGATCGGGTCTGGATGCAAATACAGTCTGACCGCTGGAGAGCACATTCATTTCTTCCTTTCACCACATATTTGTAGTGGTGGAAGGTAACTAAGTACTTTTTCTGGAGTGCAGTACAATTCACAGGTACCTATACTTGACATGAGAACTGACATTTTCTGCTCATTTCTATTACTACTCCACTACATTTCAGAGGGAAATGTTGTACTTTTTGCCACATTTATTTGATAATTTAAGTTAATTTGCAGATTCAGATTAAAAACACGTAATACAATCAACATATAAACTGTGATATAACACTGAGGATAAGATAATCCCCGGGGAGAAGTTCACCAGCTACCCTGCAGTATATAGTTACAAAAATAGCTCCACATTTACCAGCTGTAAAATTAACATAGCATGCTTATGAATATATCAGAAATTATAAATTAGTAATATGTAACACATTATTTTAAAATAGGCACATTGGATAATTTTACTGTTTCTATTATAAGTATAGCAATACTTTTACTTGAGTAAAATGTTGAAATCAAGACTTCCACTTTTAATATAAACTTTCTGCATTCTGGCTTTGTTGGTTTCATCACAAGTTAGAAAATACAGAAATGTCAACAAAGCATTCTCCACTGTTGTGAAGATCGAGCAGAATTGCTCACACACGTAATGTTTTGTTTATTTCTCTTGAGGTTTGACTTCATCAGTGATTTTTTTTAAAAAATGATTAAGAGGTGCAGTAGATGGAGGGGAGTGAATATATGATGTAAGCAAACTTTGAAAGACTTCATACTGTAGAGACCATCATAAAAATGACCATAGTTACATG